>LPNX010395231.1:38619-87195 GCA_001517045.1 Pseudotsuga menziesii | reverse complement strand
TGTTTATTTGTATGAATCTGCAACTAGATATATATTTTATAGTAACCGCTGTAATAGGGTTTTCTAAATTTTCCAGCAAAACAATGAATTAAGATAACTAATATAGAGCAATATGATTAATATAACAAGAGAAGGAAAATAAACATCATTAAGCTAAACCTAATATAACATAAATACATAGATTAGTAATCCTTAAACCTTTGTTTTGATTACTAATTACAAGCTTCTCCATTTAAAATAATAAATTCTCACTTCCAAATAGAAAGTACAGATCATAGATAATTACCACAATTTATTACTAAATTGTACAGCTACTTAGAATTCATATAAATAAGAAATAAAGCCATAGAATGAAATTACAAGTGCATAAAAAGAATTAGAATGTGGATAATTTTGTAGAAGGGGACAAACACCCAAAGGAGACTATTCTACCCAGCCTTCTCCTAAAGCAGCCAAGATTACTTTCTTAGGACGCTCAAGCCTATTCACCAAACCACTAGGATGAACAACACTAGATAAAACCCCACACAACAACTTGCTACAGCTTAGCACTCAGTAGCATACTTAACTTGACAATTTCACTTTAGCTATCCCCTCATGAAATTCCTTCTCTGCATGACTTTTCAGTTTGCAGCAGTCACAAGGTACATTCACTTGAAACATAATGAGTAGTGAGCCTCCTCCTCAATTTGATGGTATTTACAATATTTCCTAGGTATTTGTGTCAGTTTTGGAATTAAATGAGACACCAGCTCAATTGCCCCTCTGAGGGAACATGAGCACAATTTTAGGGATTATTCTTCCTACAGCAACTAAAAAGTGAAATACTAGTACTGCCACTTGTAAACCAGTGTTCTAAAACTACTCAGTCCTCCTAGAGGGTCAATGAACACTCATTTAATAGTCTCCCTTAGATAGGTGTCTCTTCTATTTAATTGTTAAAATAAATTATTCTTCAATTATTGGCATCCTTCACCAAATTGGTCATAAAACCTTACAATAAATTTAACATAATGTTTTTTTAAATAAATAATAAATATTGATTTTTCAGTTTTAGGTGTGTTACAAAAATAAAGGAAACACTAAATTACTTGCCACCACTAAAATATATTTTTATTGAGTATTTTATTATTAGATGTAAATTTATTAAAACTTTAATGTAAAGAAATTTCTTTCAGAGTAAACAATAAACCATAAAAGTCACGGGTTGTTTGTTTAAAAAATATAAATATGTCTAATGAATATGATAATACATGGAAGAATAAGCAAATGCTAAATGATGCAAGAAAAGGTCAACTGTTAAACTATTCATAGTATATATAAAAAAAATCCTTCAAATTCTAGAATGGAGGAATGAATTAGCCCAAATCTATGAGATTATGTTTCTCTTTCAAACTTGGGGCATATCTTTGAGATCATGTTGCTCTTTCACCGTTAGCACTAAAAAGAAAACATATTCCAAAAATATTGAGTGGAAAGAAAACCCAAAGCCATACATATGTGCAGTTGTTCGATGACTTATTTTAAGGGCTTGAATCGTTATGTGGATCCTTCTCCACAACCATGGCGTCATGCTTAAAATAATGAGAGAGAAGGAAAACAAAACCAAGATCCATACATACTTGTAACTCAAGTAAATCAATGTTGGTATAACACTCTTTGGCTTGCAAACACCACATATGAATAGAAGACACCAAAATGATTAACGAAATTGATCACTACACAAAAAGACATGTCTTGGAGGCCATTAAGATAGAAAAAACCCTAATAACTTCTAACTAGGATGATGGTTGGAACCTTAGTCGGTCATTGGTTCCTACCATCAAGATAGAAAGGAAAAAAATTAGTAATAATCATTAATTAGATTACAAAATTAACATACTATAATTGAATATAATTTTAATAATCAAATCAACCCTAAAATATTAATTTATCGACCACTTTTTATTTATTCAATAAAAATTTCTTTTTTAATAATTTAATTAATGTTTTGGTTATAAAAAAAATAGTTTTTTTGTGTCCTCTCATCTTCTCTTGAAGTTGAAATCATCAAATTATGATTTTTTTCTATTCTTGAATATATATTATTAATAGACCTCGAGTGAACATGATTCTCTCAAGAGTATTTTGGTTCTCTTCTCTTAACAATCGTTTACACTATTTAGTATGAAATGTCGAGTTAAACAATATTAAATACAGATTCCATTCTACATCAAACTGAGTATAATTTTAACTTTGTTCAATTCCATCCTTTAAACTATTTATACTATGAAACAAGAACTCGACAGAGTTCTCATTTTTCTATCTCCTAATTTTTGTAGCTATTATTACCTTTGTTTCAAAAAGGGTTGATATCAGTATCACACATTTCCATTTTGAGGAATTTCTTTTGGGCCTTTGAATCATCTTTGTCGTAAAATATTTTTAATTTCTATTTTCAAGTCTTCTTTCTAGAAATTTAACAAAATAACATACATTTAGAAGCGAGTTATAATGAAAAACATATACATTTTGCAATTTTTTCTTGAAATTAAGACATTTTTATGGACAAAATAATATTTTTTTATTCAAAAAATTGTATAAAAATCAATAAAATACAGACATTTAAGAACATTTTCAATGGATTTTTATAGATATTTTGTAAAAAATGATATTATTTTATATTATTTTCTAGAAAGTGACAATTCATAAAAATTTAAGATAAACCATACCATATGTTTGTATGTAACATATTAAAAACATTATATATAGAAATTTTATTTCTAAAATAAAGTTTGAAAGTAAAAACATTACTAATATATCTTATCAAAGAGTTGTCAAATTTAACATTTTCTTCAAGACATGAAACTAATCAAAATATCATGAAATCTAAATTCTTCATTGAAATTGGAATTTTTTGAGCTTGTCGTTCTTCATGGACATCAATGCCCTCTTCCATTGGGTATTCTATATCTATAAGATGCCCAAACTGCTATTTTTCCAAACTTCCCTCCTAATGGGGGTTGAGTTCCTTTTGACATATTTTCCAAAAGTGTTTCACTAAAATTAAAAATAAATTACATCGATATTACATTAAAAAAAAAATTAAACCTCCCCTAACCTCCTGAACCCCCCACAACATTATATTAAAGAACATTACATTAAAAAAATATAATTTTTTTTATTTATAAACCATCCCTCTAACCCCCACAACATCAAATTTAAAACAATATTAAAAAATATTTTTTCTTTAGCCTACACTACGTATCCTACACTACTCTATTCTATCCTAGCATAGCATACTCTATCTTAGCCTACCCTTATGTTGCTTAGAATAGCCTAACCTACTCTACTTTAGCCTATAGCCTACTATTCCTTATCCTAGCCTACTCTAACTTATCTTAGATACTCTACCCTTACCTCACCTGGCCTAGGTTACTCTATCCTAACCTATTGTAGCCTATCCTAACCTATCCTACTCTATTCTAGCCTACTCTACTATAGCCTACTCTCTCCTACCTACTCTATCTTAGCCTTACCCATCCTACTCTAGCCGGGCCTACTATAGCCTACTCTAGCCTAACCTAGCCTACCCTACTCTAGATTAGCCTACTTTAGCTTATTATATCCTATCCAAGCATATCCAAATTTAGCCTAACCTACTCTATCCTAGCCTAGCCTACTCTTACCTAACCTACTCCCTCCAACTCTAGCCTAACCTAGGCTAGCCTAATATAGCTTAACCTAGCTTACAATAGCCTAGATTATCCTATACTAATCTATCTTAACCTATCCTACTCTAGCCTAGAATACTCTACTCTAGCCTAGATTAACCTACTCTCGGCTAGCCTACTCTAGCCTAGCTTAGCCTACCCTTCCCTACTCCAGCCTCAGACACTCTAACCTAACCTACTCTAGCACAACATAGCCTAACATAATCGAGACTAGCCTACCCTACCCTACTCTACCTTGGAATAATCTAGCCTATCCTACTCTAACATAGCATAGCATAGCCTAACTTAATATAACTTAGCCTAGCCTATCCTTTCCAACTCTATATAGCATATCCTACTCTATCCTATCCTAGGCTAACATGGCCTACTCTAGCCTAGCCTTGTCTAACCTATCCTACGCTACCATATTATATTTTAGCTTACTCTATCCTAGCTTAACCTACTCCAGGTTAGCCTAGGAAACTATAGATTATGCTACTGTAGCTTAACCTACTCTATAATATCTTACTCTATCCTACCCTACTCTAGGGTAGGCTATCCTACTGTACTATAACCTAGCTTACGATAGCCTACTCCCACCTAGCGTACTCTCGCCTAGTCTAGCCTACTCTAGCCTATCCTCACCAAGCCTATCCTAACCTACTCTACTCTACCCTACCCTACCCTACTTTATCATAGAGTAGCGCATCCTAACTTGCCCTAATCTAAACTAGCCTATCATACTATAGTCTAACCTAGTCTACCCTAGAATGACCTAACCTACCTATCCTACTCTATCCTAGCTTACTCTACCCTACTTTATCCTAGCGTATTCAAACCTAGGATACCCTACCCTACTCTATCCTAGCCTATTCAAATGTAGGATACCCTACCCTACTCTATCCTAGCTTACCCTAGCCTAGCTTAACCTACTCTAGCCTAGCCTGACCAACCTAGACTTGCCTATTCTAGCCTACTCTAGCCTTCCCTACTCTACCCTAGCCTACCCTACTCTAGGGTTGGCTACCCTACCCTACTATATCCTACCCTACTATAGCCTAGCCTAGCATAGCCTACTCTTGCATATCATACTATATCCTACTCTATCCTAGCCTAGCCTACTCTAGCCTATCCTAGACTAGCTTGTCGTAACCTACTCTACTCTAGCCTATCCTACTCTAGCTTAACCTAGCCTACTCTAGACTAACCTAGCCTAGCCTACCCTACTCTATATAGCCTAGCTTACTCTATCCTACTCTATCCTATCCTATTCCAACCTAGGATTCCCTATCCTACTATATCCTAACTTACCCTAGCTTAGCTTAACCTACTCTACCGTAGCCTAACCAACCCTAAAATACCCTATTCTACCCTAACCTAATCTACTCTAGCCTACTCTAACCTCGTGTAGCCTATCCTAATATATTCTAAACTACTCTAGCCTAAGCTAACCTAGCCTACTCTAGCTTATCCTAGACTAGACTAGACTACTCTATCCTAGCTTACTATATCCTACCTTAACCTACTCTAGCCTAACCTAACGTACACTAGACTAGCTTACTCTATCATATCCTAGTCTACTATAACCTACTTTACTCTACCTTAGCCTATCCTTCTCTACCCTAACATAGCCTGCTCAACCTTTGCATGGCCTACCTTGGCCAAGCCTGGCCTACTCTAGCTGAGCCTAGTTTAAGCTAAGCTACTATACTCTACTCTATCCTAGCCTACTCTAGCCTAACTTACACTATCATATCTTAATGTACTCTACCCTAGCCTAATGAGTTGTATACTATCCTAATCTAGCCTAAAATACTCTATTCATTCCTAATCTACCCTACCCTAACCTAGCCTATTTTAACCTATCCTAACCTAGGCTACTATAGTTTATCCTAGCCTATTCTAGCCTATCTTATCCTACTCTATCCTAACCTACTCTAACCTATCCTACTCTAGCCTAGCTTAACCTACTCTAATCTAGCCTAACCTACTCTAGCCTAGCTTAACCTACTCTAAGCTAGCCTAACCTACTCTAAGCTAGCCTAACCTACTCTATCCTACCCTACTCTAGCCTACTCTAGTCTATCCTACCCTGCCTACTCTATCCTAACATACTCTAACCTAGCTTAACCTACTTTAATCTAGCCCAACCTACTCTAGCCTAGCTTAACCTACTCTATCCTACCCTACTCTACCCTACCATACTCTATCCTAACCTACTCTAGCCTAGCTTAAGCTACTGTAAGCTAATTGAACCTAGTCTATCCTACCCTAGTCTAGCCTACCCTAGTCTAGCCTACCCTAGTCTAGCCTACTCTAGTCTAGCCTATCCTAGCCTACTTTATCCTAACATACTCTAACCTATATCAACCTACTCTAATCTAGCATAACCTAATCTAGCTTAGCTTAACCTACTCTAAGCTAGCTAAACCTACTCTAGCCTACCCTACTCTAGCCAACTCTAATCTAGCCTAACCTACTCTAGCCTATCCTAGACTAGCCTAACCTATCCTACCCCCCTCTAGTATTCTATATCTAAGCCCATCCTACTCTTTCCTAACCTAGCATATCCTAGACTACTCTAGCCTAGTCTAGTCTAACCTAGCCTACCCTTTCCTACTATATCCTAGCTTACTCTTACCAAGACTAATATACTCTAGCCTATCCTAAACTGCTCTAGACTATCCTACTCTATTCTATCCTACTATATTCGAGCCTAATATGGCATATCCAAATCTATCCTAACCTTTTGTAGCCTAGCTTGCTATATGCTAGCCTAGCATACTCCAACATACTCTAGCCTAGCGTAACCTAGCCTACTCTATCCTAGCCTATTCTACCCTAGATTAACCTATCCTATTGTATCCTTACCTATCTTAACCTACTATATCCTACCGTAGCTTAACCTACTCTAGCCTAGCCTATCTTAACCTACTCTAGCCTTTCCTAACCTACTATAGAACATCCTACTCTAGCATAGCCTACTCTAACCTAACCTATTATGGCCTAGCATACTCTAACCTACTTTATCCTAGCCTATCCTAGAGAAAGCATACCCTATCTTAGCCTATCCTACTCTAGCATAACCTAGCCTACCTATCTTAGCCTACTATGCCCTAGTCTAGCCTACCTGAGTCTAGTCTACCATACTCTAGCCTAGTTTAGCCTAGCCTACTCTAGTTGTTCCCATTGTAGCATACTCTACCCTACTGTACTCTAGCCTAGCACATTCTATCATATCTTAGCCTACTCTAGTCTATCCTAACCTACTATACTCTACTCTGGCTTAGCCTAATCTTGTCCTAGTCTTTCCTAGCCTATCCCACTCTATCCTAGCCTAGCCTAGTTTACTCTATCCTAGCCTAGCCTAGCCTAGTGTGGCCTAGCCTACTCTAGCCTAGCCTAGTATAACCTATCCTACCCTATCCTACTCTATCCTAGCTTACTCTAGCTCAACCTACTCTAGTATATCATACTCTATCCTACTCTACTCTACTATACTCTAGCCTACTCTACTACTCTAGCTTATTCTATGCTAACGTATGATAAGGTAGCCTAATCTAACCTAGCCTAGGTTAACCTAACCAAGTCTAGCCTAATTTAACCTAACATTTAACACATTACCTTACCCTAGCATTCATTAAGCAAAACTTCCTACATTTTCCTACTCTAAGCTAGTCTATCCTAGCTTATCTTATTATATCCTAGATTACCCTAAGCAAGGATCCAAACCACAATCTTATCTTGAAGAGGTTGAACATGACAATTGTAATGATACTATTGTGGCCTAGCATACTCTAACCTACTTTATCCCACCCTAGCCTAGAGAAAGCATACCCTATCTTAGCCTATCCTACTCTAGCATAACCTAGCCTACCTATCTTAGCCTACTATGCCCTAGTCTAGCCTACCTGAGTCTAGTCTACCATACTCTATCTTATTTTAGCCTAGCCTACTCTAGTCGTTCCTATTGTAGCATACTCTACCCTACTGTACTCTAGCCTAGCACATTCTATCCTATCTTAGCCTACTCTAGCCTATCCTAACCTACTATACTCTACTCTAGCTTAGCCTAATCTATCCTATACTATTCTAGCAGACTCTATCTTGGCCTAGTCTTTCCTAGCCTATCCCACTCTATCCTAGCCTAGCCTAGTTTACTCTAGCCTAGCCTAGCCTAGCCTAGTGTATCCTAGGCTACTCTAGCCTAGCCTAGTCTAACCTATCCTACCCTAGCCTACTCTATCCTAGCTTACTCTAGCTCAACCTAGTCTAGTATATCATACTCTATCCTACTCTACTCTCCTATACTCTAGCCTACTCTACTACTCTAGCTTATTCTATGCTAATGTAGGATAAGCTAGCCTAATCTAACCTAGCCTAGGCTAACCTAACCAAGTCTAGCCTAATTTAACCTAACCTTTAACACATTACCTTACCCTAGCATTCATTAAGCAAAACTTCCTACATTTTCCTACTCTAAGCTAGTCTATCCTAGCTTATCTTGTTATATCCTAGCTTACCCTAAGCAAGTATCCTAACCACAATCTTATCTTGAAGAGGTTGAACATGACAATTGTAATGATACTATGTCTAGCTTAATGAAAATCCATTTTTTAATGTCAAATACCAAACCACATATCCATTATTGCATTTGAAATAAAAATTACATAATTTTAATAAAACATACAAAATATTAAATGTACATTGCTAAATAAAAATTAGAAAAATCCACATAGAAAATAACTAACATAAATGGTAAATTTAAACAAAAAAATAGAAAATAAATTTTATGCACATTGAAAAAGCTTTGATATAAAAATATTCAATTTAGAATATAATGCATATCTTACTATTCAATTTTATTTATAAATAGTTATTATATAATCAATATTTATTTTAATGTACATAAAATAAAATAGTGATATACAAATTTTCTATTTATTTAATAATTCATAAAAAATAAACTACACACAAATAAACTAATAAAACTTTGATTCCTTGAAAAGAGACTAAATTGCTTGCCACCACTAACATATAGATTTTTATTGAGCAGTTAATTATAATAAATATTTTATTTTAATAAAATAACACTAATAAACCTTTGATTCCTCGAAATAAAGTAATAATTAAATTTTATATCAAAATGAAATATTCTAATAAAATAAAACCAATAAATCTTTGATTCCATTGAAAACAAAGTTTTATTGAGTAGTTTATTATGAGATGTAAATTTATTAAAACTTTAATGTAAAAGTATTTCGAGAGTAAACAATAAAAATCACTAGTTGTCTGTTTAGAAAATATAAATATGTCTAAAGAATCTGATAATGAATGTGATAACACATGGGAGATTAAAAAAACTCTCAATGATGTAAGAAAAGGTCAACTGTTAAACTATTCATAATATATATAAAAATATTCCTTAAAATTAAAAAATTTAAACCATCGTTAGCCTGAATCTTTGAGATCATGTTGCTCTTTCAAACTTAAAAATAAAAATTATCTTGCATGTTGGAATGGATTAGCCCAAATCTTTGAGATCATTTTGGTCTTTCAAACTTGGGGAGTATCTCTGAGTTCATAATGTTGTTTCCCCATTAGTTCTTAAAAATTGGCTAAAAAAAAACCCAAAAATATTGAGGATGAAAAAAACCAGAAAATGAGGACCAAATTGAGGACAAAAAAATCAAAAAAATCCAGAAAGTATTAGGTGGCTCAAATTCTCATACATGTAGCTCAAATTCTCTAACCATGGCTTCCTGACTTATTTTAAGGGCTTGAATCATTACCTGGATCCTTTTCCATAGGCATGGCATCATGCTTAAAATAATGAAAGAGAAGGAAACATAACCCGGAGCCATACATAACTGCAACCCAGAGAAGGAAAAATATGGTTAAATCGTATCACATACTCATTTTACCTGCTCCATCAAGCTCCTCTTCTCAATGGAAGTTTGCAATAACATTTCAATAAAAATGAAATTGAGATGTGAGATAAAATGGAGGCTATGGATAACATTTGAGATAAACAATGATGGGTTAATAATGCTCAATCAATTTATAGAAATGAATATTTCTAAGATTTCAAGAAAAGGGTTTCAAAGGGCCAGATCTGTCTCTGCCTCACAAAAAACCCCAAATACGCGGCAGGGAGCTCTTATGGGGCCCAAAAGTGAGGTGAGGGCACAATTAATGTCCAAACAGGTGCGCCCAGGGAACACTTAATCCCAGGATAAGTGTGACTTCATCCCAGAAACATAGATTGCGACTATTTATGCATTCTGTGTGACCCCCTCGCCTGTTTCTAAAAAGATCTTGCGGCCCCCTCACAAGATTTGATCAGTAATGTGTGGCTTGTAAAAAAAACTTCAATTCTAGTTTAATAGAGATTAAATTTTAGTTTTATAGGACTGTTAGTGCGGGTCAGCCACCTATGTCCATCACACTAGTTCAATTTCAAGTTTCTGTTTTTGTTTTCTACAATTTATTTCACAAACAGTGTGTAAATTCCAAGTAAATCTTAATGTCTTAATCAAATGAATGTAGGCTAATTAAAATCAACCTAAAACAAACTATATTGCTTACCCTTCCTTCTCTACCCATTCATCACCCTCTGGGGTATTCTGGGATACGACGAAGGGCAAGCTCGTATAGATCTAGGTACTCCAATAACATTGTTCCAAACCACTAAAACTGGATGACCTAGAGGGTAGAGGGGGTAGAGAAGGAGGGATTGTCACAGCGCTAAGTGTCCTCCCTGTTGACCAACCTTGCATCCGAGAGGTGACCTCAGTATATACATATGGGCTTAGTCCCATTGTGTTGAGATCCCAACACCTTCTCTTGGTTGAAGAGAAATATCAGTGTGAGGTAGACATCTAGTTAGGCGATACACATTCACGGTTAAAAATTGTATTTGTTCACAATTTATGATTATTCAAATACATGCATACACAAAGACAAGAAATATACCATGATGAATTCATAAACCATTTGCAGCAACAAAATACTAGAAAAACAAACAAACAAATACACCATACAAACTAATTAATCCAACTCAGTTCATGGCGCTGTGTGAGCCTTAAAATTTACCAATTTACACTAAGTACAACCAATCTACAGTCTTTGAGGACATAAGTCCCTGATCACTTCAACTGTGGGAAGTACTTGGGATCTGCCCAGAAACTCATTGCTAGGAGTACCACAGGAACCCCAAAGTAGCTGGCCACTGAGAGGAATTGCCAAGTGAAACAGGAAACAACCCGTTCCGATTGAGCAAAAACACCTATGAGGAACAAGCCAAATGTTGTCTTCTGGTAGTCTTGGTGGCCAAGTGACCACCTACAACCAATAGGAAGCCACTGAAACCGGGGTCCAAACATCATTCCCACCAGTTTCATACATAAAAAAAAAAATTGATCCTCCACGCTCTTCCTCACGCCTAAGAGGCAAACCACCACCATTTCAAACACTCAATTGACACCGTTGAACCTGTTCTCAGTGGTCTCCCACACCATCAAAAGGACACACATCCTTTGATTCTTATTCAGACCCATATCAACCTAAACCAGACCTTCATACCGCACCATCAATCCCCATGGCTAGTGCAAATCTAGATCCATTTTTTGGCTTAGCTATAGAAAGTAGACCCATGCCCACATCACAACCTGTCACCCACAACCTGGAAAGTGGCCCAAGCATAGTCATGCAGACTATCATTAGTCAGCTGCCACCACCCATAGTGAGCAGCCAAGATGGCCCACTTGCAACACACGGGGTTGGTGGCCCCTCCACATACACTGCCCCTCTTGCCACACAGGGGGGAAGTGGACCATCCACTTACATTGCCCCTACTGTCATGCATGGGGGAAATGTCGCTTCCACCCTCACTATCCCTCCCACAACATTTGGGGGCATTGGCCCATCAGCAATTGTGCCACCAAAGGCACCCCTAGCCGTGCAGATGCATTATGCACCTATAAACCCCACCACCATCGCATCCCCATCCCACATCAACCTGGGGTCAAATATGCCATTCATGGCTCGTCTTAACTTTCCTAACTTGGCAAGATTAACAAATGACCCCATTCTCCATCAATCCTTTTCACCTCCAATGCCAACTAAGCTGCCATCAGACATCCCCAAGTTTGAAGGCAAAGCACGGGAATGTCCCCAAAACCACATAATGGCATTCCATCTATGGTGCCACTACTACATTTCGATCCAAAATCCGATGGAAACATCCAACGGTGTGTGGATTTTTTCTTTTAACTGTACCAAAAATCACAAAGATAATTTTTTTTTTTGAAATTGTGGTCATAAGCGTCGCTTAAGCGACGTCTAGGCTCAATAAGCATCGCTTAAGCGACGGCTAGGCTCAATAAGCGTCGCATAAGCGACGGATGTCCTCATAAGTGTCGCTTAAGCGACGGTGCTTCAAATTGGTTAATCATTTAAATAAATACACTTAATTGGTCAATTATTTAACATGGAAGAAGAAGGTGATAACCGTCGCTTAAGCATTGCACTGATATATGCTTAAATGGTTGAGTAAGCGTACACAGATATGATTAAGTGATTTTTTATTGAATATGGAATTAACCATTTATGAAAATTTATTTTACATGAAATAATAATTATTCAAATGTACTAGTAAACATACATGTAATTCCTATGTTGTAATGCTTCCTTTTATTTAAAGCAAAAGTTAGTAAAAAATATGCAGGTGTGTGAATTATTCTTTTCGTTCAAATATAAAGTTGAACAAAGGAAATGTTGTCACATTCTTGTTTTTCCAATTGATTAGGAAATGTGTAAGGACTGTGAAGGACGTCTCTATGAAAGGGTAATGGGTGGTACTAACCCCGTAGTGTAATTTAAAATGCAAAATATGAAAAATAAAGAATATGTAGAGGGATTGAGACATAGGGAAATTGTAAGAATTCACTATAAACCTTAATGGTATTTCCTTAACATTAGAGGAAATTTGGGGTCTAAAATGGGCCTCCTAAGGAAAATAATAAAATAATAGTTAAAATAATAAAATAATAGTTAAAATAATAAAATAATATTGATTAATTTTGGAGGAAGAAAGAAAAAAACTACTTTTTTTGTTCGTATTTTCGACATATCTCCCTGTGTTTTTACTCAAATTTTGATTGGGAGAGGTCGTTGGATGCGGAATTTGATTCCACATCCAACGAGTACCCACACTGCATACTTTTAATAGACCTCGCTACCCCAAAAACAAGAAATACCTGAAAAAATGTGATGATGACATCATCATCACATTTTTTCAGGTATTTCTTGTTTTTGGGGTAGCAGGGTCTATCAAAAGTATGCAGTGTGGGTACTCGTTGGATGTGGAATCAAATTCCGCATCCAACGACCTCTCCCAATCGAAATTTGAGTAAAAACACAGGGAGATATGTCAAAAATACGAACAAAAAAAGTAGTTTTTTTTAATGACAAATATGTCAATTCAACCATTATGGTTGACTTATTTTCTTGAAATTCTATTCGTTCTTGAATTCCAAGTCACAAAAACTTATTTTGGCATGTTTTCTTATAAGGCCCATTTTAGACCCCAAATTTCCTCTAATGCTATTCGGGTCTATAGGGATCACACACAAACTTGGTTTTCTATTAGGGAATTAAATTCCTCTCATGATGGGATGAAGAGATTACTTCTAAGTAGTTATAAATCATTAATAGGTTCTATCAAACAAATTCCTCTCAGAGGGATGGGAATTCATACATGGGTGTCAACATGCATGATAATGGCTTGCAACATTAACAATGGATTACATGAAGGTATAAGGATATATAGGGAGATAAATCAAACTTTTAATGGTGGATACCCCTTGTTGATTTTTAGCATCTTATAAAGATCAACACGCCTCATAAAATGTCAAACTTGATGGTTAAATGGTTCTTTGATCCATAAGTACCACTTTGACCCAAGTCGATCCTCCAAGGCGATGAGCATGTTAGGAACCATTTGAAAAAAGTTGGCACAGCCTCCTATTGTTTAAGCATGAGGGTATAGTTTTAAATTTCCAAACCCAACATTTTTTTCACAATTGAACACTATCTTTGAAAGAAATTAAATTCTTGGTGTTCATGTAAATCAAGACTCTAATCCTCTTAGTTTATATTATGTTCCTTTATCGTTGAACGTTGACTACATGGATGATGAGATTATTGCGTATGTAAATAAAAATGTAGGCCCTCAAGGACAATCTACTACATTTGGTTCTTACTATGAGATTCTTTAAATTAAACATCAAGGTTTAACAAACTAACAATAGACTAGTGAAGCAAACACACCACAATTAATGTGTCAAATGTTGGGCACACAGAGTTAGACTAGACAAATTCCATAGATATACTAGCCAATGTTTCTTAGAAAATGTTGAAAACCTGTAGAGGGAGAAGATGCAAAGTTACCCATTATATAAAAACAGCCCAATTCAAAGGGAGGGCCCTTCGCTACTTTATCCTTTGTGGAAAAAGGAATACAAAGCCCTTTGATGTGATTTGTGCTATCGTGGTGGCATACATTGGTTGTATTGAATGTCGGATCTTATCATTCAAACCCCTTTTCTCATTTACCATTTTCAAATGTCTATGCGGACACTCTCACCATTGACAAGCACCCAAGAAACAGAGGGGGAAGAAGCGGAGGACCAGCAGAAGTATGAGGCCAAACGTTAAAAGAGGGTAGGAGCTTCAGACCCACAAACCTATTTGGAATTTTATTGAATTTTCAATGCTTTTTGACATCACCATTGATAGCTGGATCCATGTGTCAAGCTTTATCAGTTCAGTATTATTGTATCAGAACTCCCATTTTCAACTCTATGATTAGGATTTATTTTTATAGCAGACCTAGTATGGATTAGAATAATCAATCTCCAACACAATGAATGTGAACATGAGCTTTAACAGACCTCCATGAAAGACTGCTTTCACAACTAGTAAATCCGAAGGTCATTGGATAGCCTTAACACGTTTTGTCCATTTCCCACGCAGTAAGAACCTCCATTAAATGCCGACAAGTCCATGAGCATCCTCGATCAAACATGCCTAGCTTGTCTGAACTTGATATAATGGACATTGCTAGTCTCAAATAGGCAGACCTTTAAGGGCTTCAAAGACACACTGCTGTCGATGATCTCCAAATCAAGGTATAGACGTTTCAAGTCCCAATTCATTTGGATTCCAATGAAAAATAAAATTTCCATTTTTCCCACAATTGCAAATGTATAGCTGTACACGGCAGGCCATCCGTACATATTCATAATAGCATCCCCAATCCAGATCTGCTGAAGATCTCAACTGGGTTTATATTTCAATGCCTAAAAATGAAAACCCACCAGTGTGTACTGTAGAAATGGCTTGAAGAATTATCTAGAAATGGCTCGCTGTGATGAGACCATTGAACTCGATGCTTTACATCTCCCAAGTTTTTCATTGGAAGAAGAATCAGGGATACAAAATAGCATTGGAGATAATGGAACAGACAGTCATATTTTATTTTCCAATAGACTCTCTAAGAGCTCAAACATGGAGCAGCGCTTCAACTCTCTGAGTGCATTGGATATCTTGAGGGAAACCATCAGAATCCTTCGCTTCAATTCCACAGGATTCCTGGTAATTACAGTGCTATTCATCTGCCCTATATCTACAATCCTTCTCTCAAATGCCTTTGTAGAGCAATCAGTGGTTGAAAAACTGTCTTTTAGATTTAGATTAGTGGCAGAGGCATTTGGGCTGCCTAAGAGCCATCTTACTAAACTCATGTGCCGAAAATTATCTGAGAGTGTTCTTTCATTGACTTTCTGCTTCCCTTTCTTGGTTACCCTTTGGCTATTTGCAAAAGCTGCAATAGTGCATTCCATGGCTGGATCGTATGCAGGAAAGAAACTTAAAATTGCAAATATTCTTACCATGATTCACAGGATCTGGAAACATGTCATACTGACTTATTTCTGGGTATGTATCGCCATTGTTGGATGCATTGCTGCTTTTCTCCTTCTACTTGTGATTCTGGTGAATGTGGTGGTTTAGACGGGGTTTTGTTCAAGCTGTGCTATCTATGCTGTGTTTGGATTAGGAGTAATTTTTTCTGTGTTGTTTGCACACACTTTGATTATCTGCAATTTGGCCAATGTGATCTCCATCTTCGAATATTGCCAGGGCTTGGCAGCATTGTTTAGATCCATGTATTTAATCAAAGGGAGGACCCAAGTGGGTCTCATGATATTCCTGGGAACATCTATTGGGACTGCTTTTGTGGAGAGCCTCTATGAACATAGATATTGTTGGGAAGCTAGTGGATTAATTACCCTGTAGAGAGGGTGAAAGTTGCTGCACATTATTTATTACCCTTCCGAACCTCATTGAAGCTACATCTCTGTCAGGAAGATATAAGGTATTGTTTCCTCTAGATTTTTATTTGGATGCAGCTGTCATATTAGATGCTGGCATGACTTTCATTTAAAATTCATACTGTAGCCATATTCTTTACCTTGTTATTGAATTGATGATCGAATAATTTTATGTTATCTAGTCCACACCATGTATCATGCTTTTGCCATCCATAACCTCGATATTCTTCCCTCCAATTTTGTAGTGCTATTTGCTGCCAACATCGATTATGCAGAGACATCTATTCTATTAATTAATAATCATTCATATCCCTGCATCATTGTTAGTACAAATAGAGGGAGAAGGAGAAAACAAGTTCATTTCATCTTTTACTTTTCTAGTTTGTGAGTTGCCACTGTATTCTAAAATGCAAAGTGACCTCAGTGATATTTTGAAAGTATTAATACTGTTTATGCAAGTTTATGTAGCTCTGTATTTGAATGAATTCATTGTTGGACTCTCTGAATATCCAGGGCATTGAGGTTGAATTGCTACCTGCTTTCATCTCTGAAGAAACTATGGAAATTTTTTAAAAGTCCTTGAGAATCTTGGAATGATCTCCTGATTGTCTTTTTGGCTTCTAAATCTTGTCAAGAAGATTATTCTTGGTTGAAGGGTAAGTAAATTGTTTGAATCGACATAAATGGAACCTACTCTTCAGGACATTGTTAACTTCACACAATCATATATCATGATGTATGATTTCTGAAGGGAAACTCGTTCTTTCTTTCTTTTACATCTAAATCATGTTGTTATGATTAGCCCTGCTTTTTGGCCTAGGACAATTACTTGCATCACTTAGCTGATTTTGTCAGTACCAATTAAACAAGAAGATTGGATTATATTTTCTCAAACAATACTCCTTTTCTCTTGTTTGAGTATGTTATTGCACTTTCATTAATCCCATATATCACCAAGAATCATATTAGTGCAAATAATAAAAGAAGAAAAGATTATTGGATGATTTGTTTCCTCTAAATTGTGTATGTAAAGGCAATGGTTACTTTGAAGACATCCTAAAATAACGTAACTTCTTAGCTCCCTTTGGAAGTTTCACTGCATATATTATATTAGAGGTTGGATGTTGATTTGGTTGGATCACTGCTACGGTATGGTCTTTTAGCTGAGATATTTCTTATTGATTACGTTGTAGACTTTTACTAATCAAGAGTGTGTTGTTCTTCCTTGCGAGACAACAGTCAATGACTAAACAAGTAAAAGTTAATCTAGTGACTCTAGGATGGAAAAGTAACAAATCTAAACTAGGTACGCATTTGGAAGATGGACCAGAGGCTACAAGATGTTTACTGGGGGTGTAAACAGATAACCTAATCTAGATCCTACTTTGCAAAAAAAATTCAAGTAACCTATTTGAGACACAGTCATGGCTATCCTTCACAATATTGTAGCCTCACTGCCATATCTAGAATGGGCAATAGAAATATACTTTCGAGATATTGGAGACAAGAGACATGAGATGAGACTTTCTCAAGGCTGCTATCCTTCACAATATTGCAGCCTCACTGCCATATCTAGAATGGGCAATAGAAATATACTTTCGAGATATTGGAGACAGGTGACATGAGATGAGACTTTCAAACACAGATAGATCAAAAAATGTCTGAGCGTCTTGTGATCCAAAATATGTTTCTTTTTGATTGATCTGAATTGATGACTGAGTGGCAAATGTGCTCCAGGATATCATTAAAGCAGAAAATTTTGATGAGTCATCAAGCTGCCTGTGTTTTGTTTCAAACAACAAGCTTTCATTTATTTGCTTGAAAGGATTTCCACTCAATAAAAAGTCTTCCAAATATGCTTTTCTAAGTCAAACTGGCTGAGATTTTTCCTGAATGACTCCTTAACTTCATTAAGATTTTTGGTGATGAACTAGGTATATGCTGGCTTCAGGTTCCTGTACAGTACTCTGTTATGTTTTCTCTTATTTGTGTATCCTCATAGAACCCTCTTTTATTACCAATATGGACTGCTGAAGTGTCCCTCTGATGGAGGTGTGGTATGGTTTAATCTTTGATCAACTACCTTGCTGCTTATTAATGCATTTAATATTTCATATTCTCACTATGGAGTGATGCACATACACATTATATGAACAGTCCATTCAACATTCATGAAATAACAGCAGTAGCAAATTAATTCTTTAGAAAGGATTCATTACCAAAAATGGCCATCATTGTAAAGTGAGAATACAATGATATTTATCAGTAGTAACAAAACATAATCATACTTTTAATTAACCCTCAAACCTGGTCATTTCCTGAACGTAGCAAATTAATGGCTGTGATGAACACTTAAGTGACTGAGTTTGTAGGGAAGAACTTCTTTTTGGTTCATAGGACCACAATTTCTCCTCAATATACAGTCTTCATACCCAATGATCATGCCCAGCTGGAAAGAAACTTCATCCCAATAAATTAACATAGTACGACAGTCAAAACACTGAGAGGATGGTACCCACGATTTCTGGAAATGATGGCAGTAGGGTATCTTCCTATGTGGCCACAACTCAGTCCATGAAATCTTGTAACAACTTGTATATAAAAAAAATGAGAATACTACTGAGATTATTCCCTTCCTCAACAAGTAACCACTACAAGGCTCTCACAACTCACCAATAAATGGTGATTGTTTCCACTGCAATTTTAGACACTCTCCATAAATGACAGTCTACCCAAGTCTCTGTAATGAATCAATAGTGTCTTCAGGTAATATCCTATACCAAACATGTGATAGTGAAAGCATGGTGTTGTTATTGCCCCCACTATGGTTTGATTTACCAAGTGTCATGTTTACCTCTTGTGGGAGTGTGCTTTCGCAAGGGGACTATTTATTGCTGGTGGTGCCTGTTACCAGTCCAGGGCAACTCTGGTGGAACATATAACCCCTTGTTGCAGCAGCTCCTGAAGCTTCCATTGCTTGTGAGGTGTGTCTACCCATTACGATATCTCATATTGAATAGATGCTGCTTGGAGGTGTCCATCAGAAGTCTTTCGGAAAAAACCTGGCAGACAACCTCAAAACATTTTCAGGTGTATATATGTTACAACTATGTCTCACTACTAGTCCTGCCACCTCTTGGGCATAAGGTTATGCCAACTAATATATCAATGAACTGTATATATGAAACAAATCAAAACTCTTCACTCTACTTGTCTCTTATAGGATAGATTACTCCAAGAATCTGCAATAAGAATATTGAAATTTCACAACAATTATTTATTTATTCTGGATTTGGCAGTTGAGAATAACTACTATTTAATTAACATAAATTACATTTATGACCTAGGGTTGCATCACTATATAACGACTCCTTTTTAATACTTTTAAATCATCATTATCTCATTCATTCTTATTAAATATTATTTATGTTCTTTGAACATTATAGTTATGGACTCTTGCCCTGTATTTTTGTGATGGCTCAGTTAATAAACAGTTTAGTTCATTAAAGTGGTATTAGAGTTAACTGTATCTGATTTGCTAATATCTTCTTTAGTCCATGATCACTTTTAAAATATTATTGTCTAATTCAGTAATTTTTTTCTTGTAATGCAGGCACATGCTTCAAGGTCCATGGAAAGAAGCTGGTGCTCCAGTAGTCATGTTACAAATTGATGATGAAAATGTTAACAGGGAGGTAGTGACTATAGCACTAGATTACTTTTATGGACATCATCCAAAACTCAATGACAGCAATACATTTCATGTTCTTAATCAGCAAGGAGCTGGTAGGGTATAGTTACTTGAGTTGAAGGTTCATAGGTATTTTAAACATTTTCCTAGGAATAACATTGAATCATATGTTGTATTCATCATGTAATGACTTTGTAGAATCCCTTGCAGAATGACATTTCTGGAACTAGTGCTGCATTGGAATTTTCCGTTCTCTCTCTCAAGGCAAGACTCGGTTCCTTAACAATGGACTTTTGAAGGATACTTCATTTCAGTTGCTTCTCTGTTTTTCTTGATAATTTTTTTTATACATGGTCTCATAAATTGATGCTCCTCAATTGTTGATTTGGTAGGTTTACCAAATTGGTTTCTTACATTATGTAGAATGTTGCATGAACAGGTTGAGCATATATTAGTTATTGGTCACAGTCGTTGTGGAGGAATTAGGGCACCTATGTCAATGCCAGATGAAGAAACGATTTCAAGGTTAGATATCATATCATTGAGAGAGAGAGAGTATAATTTTATTAAAATGTTGACAAGGACAACCTCCCATCCTCTACCTTCAGAACTTGATTTACTAGGTGTTCTTCAAGTTCGATGGATAAGGCACGCCTCATAATAAGTTCACACACTTGTCCTACTGCTATTCACACACAAGATTGATTATTAGAGGTTGTTACATGCTCAATTTTTTTGGCTTTTTGCTTCTTCATAGTTGTATGAGACTGTTTTGGGGTTGAAAAGTGCCCATAATCCATGTAGGTGTGCCCAGGACTGCTATAGGTGACTGATTATGCTCATGAAAGTCCATATTTTTTAAGATCCATGGTTGTTCCTCATGAAAGTCACCCAAAGAAGTGCCCATATTTGTTGTAGGTGACTTTGTTTTACCACTTTTAGGGCCGTTGGGTGAAAATATGCCTCAAAATGCCCCTTTGAAGGTTGTTTTATGGATAATAAGTGTACAAACCAAGGTTAAACAAACTTGATGTTTATTGATTATTTTAGATTCATTTTAGATTCATTATACTGTTGTTTTTTGTCGCCCCAAATTTCTTCTCTTTATTTCCTCTTCACCAACCTTGACCTGTATGACTCGTAGAGCCTTAAGGGCATCCTTTTCTATGTTTTGTAGCGTCTTCTTGCTTCTTTTGTTATGCTAACTATTCTTCTCTCCTCTTATTCCAATATTGTTGTATTTGTCTTTGGGGAGTGTATCAGTTGACTGATTATCCATCTAGCCTATAAAAAATGAAGCTCGACAAAACACTCAATTCCTCAGGTATGCATATGGGCAGACTAGAAATTGACACAAACACCTTTAGTTTGCATAGGACTATGTTTTTCTGCCTCATAGAACAGTGAGAATAAAGCCTCCCAATATCTGGAAAGGGGGTTAAAAATAACCAATAAATACATTGTGCATCACAATATTATAATGGATAATCAAGAGAGATTTTACACCTAATTCTAGCAGATCAAAAATTCATCAAGAATACCTAGCCTTCTGCATTATAAACATAGTCAATACATTCATTTGCTCATCAATATACTCATAGGAAAAAGAACATAGATAGTTTCCAAACTGGAAATAAATCAATAGTTATCTATCTTGCCCCTAATCTCTATAGGAAAATCATGAAAACCCATCATTCTTAATCGGTACATAGGCCCAAACTATGGTGTTCTTCCAAGTTACAATGATCTCTGGCTTTCTTGCATAGCTCCTCTAGATGTATGGCTACTCTGATTGTACCCAATCCCTTTATTCCCCCCATTACACAGAGAGAGGATAGTATCTTTTTACACAGAGAAGACCATGAGTTACCATCCTAAATTCCTTAACAAAAATGTATTAAACCCCTAAATTTGTTGTTAGTTGGAATTACAACGTGAGCATTGAATCTGCCTCATTTGTGGCTATTGGAGACCTACTACATGTGCATCAGATTCCTTCTTCATGTTCTTGCTCTTATTTGTCTTCATGTCTACTCGGCATCAAAACCCAAGTGCATGAGCTTATACTTGACAGATATTGTTTTGTACTTGGCTGGATCACTCTATCAGATATTGATGTTAAGGAAGTTGGTGCTTTTCCATGGAGTCCTGAATTGGACAGAGACAAGTTGCTTGAAATTGAATACTTCATAAGTTTTAGCAGAATTCTGTGCCATAATGTTCATTTTGGCCATACAGGGGAGCTATCACAGTTGGCAAAAATCATTCTATAGTTTTCAACCTTCATATTAGGGCTGGCTTCAAGCTTTGGATTAGGCTTCACAAAGATACTAAGCATATTTGATCAATGTATTCATAGGTATGCTGGCACAGTTGAGTCTAGATGAACGTTCCACAAGCTTACACTGTCCTTTAAGCCCTTAAATAGTCAATCATGGCACTAGGACATTTTATCTTTTCCATCGAAGGTATCAGAGCTGCTAAACTGACTGATATCTCTATCTCTGCTAGAGCGATCATGTCTACATAAATATTAATGAGGCTTGCTTCTGTAAGTCTTCAAGTCACCTACTATGTATCATCTTTAGCTGCCACCTATGATGCATCTCCTGTAGGTGAAGTACGTTTACCAAATACCTTTACCTTGATGAGCTTGGCTGGTCTGTTAATGACTTCATATATACTTCTTCAAACTGGCAGCTATATCATCACTCTTGCTGATCTTACTTCTGCCCTCATCCCGACCTTTGTTATTAATGGTTCCTTTGGAATCAATGACAACTGTGCATCAACAAGTACCACTGACCAGCTATGACATTATTTCCTATTTTGTATCTAATCTGTGACTCCCTCATTCACATTTATAACACTTTGTACCACATGATATACCCATGATTCTAAATAGCCTGTTCCTGTGGGAAGATGAAAAGTTCCTCCTTGTGTAATCTATATTAACTTATTTCTTATATTGAACATCAACCAGGATGGGAAGGTTGTAGAGTGGAGAATCATGTGCCGAAGAATCAACATCAGTCTTGAAATTAGCAAAGACTAGCAAACCAATTGTGTGCTGTTAAGTTCCACTGGAGGACAACTTACATTGCTGAGGGTAGAAAAAATATTCTCTGCCATTTTTATTTTTCCAAATGCATTTGAAGAATGAAAATCCATGAGAAGAACTTCCAAATGAAATAGGGATGGAAGAATTGCACAAACTTCTTGGATATTATGACCCTGTGTATTTCCTTATAATAAGAATGCGAGCTACAAGAACAAGAGCATCATCAGTATAAGCAAACCTCCCATCCTCTATAGAATGCTGCTGCTGCTTCCTGTATCTTTCCTTAATTCCAATTCCCTTAATATAGTTGCTGCTTACTATATCTTTCCTTCATGGTAAAGCCTTTTGATGAAATCAACAAACGAGATATCAAGCTCTGGCCCAAATGAGATATCAGTCGCTCAGTGGCATTGCTTGAAAAAATATATTTCAATGCCTTAATATATTTGCAACCGTTTGGGACACGAATGATATGATATTGCTCACATATTTGGCTTGTGGACTGTATATGATACTGTCCTAGTCTTATTCCAATCTCTTCTAAGAGATCTGGGCTGTTTACAATGTTCTTGGGAGAGCCAGCAAAATCATAGTGGAAGAATACAAAATCTCTGAATGTGGCTGGCAACTTGGTGCCTCTGGCAAGTATGCATGCAGTGGGTCCTTGCTTCAGTGCATGTGAGTCTATGATTGAAGGGCCAGATGGGCCAGAGTTATGCATCTCCTTTACTTTTTCTACGCTTGTGTACACCAGAGATCAAATGCAATCCTTTGCCACATCTACTCTTGAATTGTTGTCCTCAGAATATTCAAAATCTTGAAGAAGAAACCTCTGTCTCTTTGCCCAAAATCAGAAAAATAATGGCATAGGTACCTTGCCAAAGACCCAGGTCTAGTCTTTGAGGTTAAGGGAATTGTCCACAACTAAATGGTTTCAAGTTCCAGTTTGATCAGAATTATCAATAATGGTTCCATTGGTTACTCCAGAATTTCTCTTTATCATTGAAATCGATACAAAATTAAAATAAATGTAGAAGCTAGAAATAGTAAAATCCCTCACTGTGTTTTTCAATGCCTGAACTGAACTTGTATTCTTCACAATATCAGCTAATTGCTCTTAAAATATAACATAATCAGTTCTTATCCCAAACTATTAAGGAGGAGAAAAAGGTAGATTCACAGTTTTGACTGCAAAAGAATTCACATTTCCTGATCTTTATATATATTTTATATTACTCAAATAATATCATGTAGAAACTATATGCAGCTTCAGAATTGTCTAAAAGATTGTTACTTAGGAAGGGCATACATCTTTCATGTACATATATTATGTAGAAACTATATGCAGCTTCAGAATTGTCTAAAAGATTGTTGCTAGGAAGGGCATAGAAGTCTCTGCAATTTTGAAGCCCTTCTCTGATGTTGGTAGTGAAGAAATATTGAATTGTATTCTAATACCCATTAATCATATTTTGTTTTCTGAGGATGAAGTTATCAAATCTACCCTGGATCTATCAAACATCTAGAAGAATAAAATAATGACGGCTTCAAAGATTTGAGTTTAAAATGAATCTATGCTATATTTTTCTTACATCTAATTTTTTTCTCATTAGCATCAGACATCGAGAAAAATAATAAATATTGATTTCCTTTTCAATGTGCAGAATCCCAAATATAGGAGGTAAGGATCTGGATCTTCATTTGTTGTATAGGGAAGTAACTGCTCGTGGTGGACTTGAAAGGGTAAGGTAGACTCTGTATATTTTCTTATAGCAGGATTATAGCTGTTTTTTCATTTCTGCCAAAAACTGATTATAATTAATAAATTGCCTTGCTACCCATATAAATTGGCAAAATACTCTAGTTTGGATGTTTATAACATCATAGTTGGTGGGATGACTTGCAAATTTTTTTATTATGCTTTCACTATTTCTAGGTTGATCGATTCCTAAATTGGATAGCAATATTTTTTAAACTTTCTTTCATTCTCTATTATTCAAATTGTTGGGTTCTGCAGTAATCTCTTCTGCTTGTGACACTAAGTAATGAATCACAGGAGAGAGGCTTCTGAAAAGTGGCCTAATCTTCTTGTTTTTTATGACAACCATTTATCTAGCACAATTTGTTTGTGCAGCAGAAAGGAGGGTATGTTACAGGGGCCTGCAAGGAGCTATCCACATTCTTGTTGTCTGCAGTTAGTGTAGACCTTAGGGCCTCACCTTTATTTCTCATTGATCTTACTATCATTTCCCATAAATTATATAACATCCAAGTAATGATGAAATCCTTTAGATTAACAAGGTTCCATAACCAAAATATGATGTAACTACTAAGAATTGAGTGATGTTATTTAACATGGGTGCCATTCTATGTTTACCAGTGGTTATACTAGTAGGAACGATGATGGAATTGAGTAATTTATAGTTTTAATTTGCAGTCGCTGGCCACTTTCATTTCTTTACATCTGTACAGAGAAACTCGATACTCAATTTCAGAGCGTCTTCAACAGACGCTCTGCTTACATCTCAGAGAGTATAGGAACAAGTCTTGAAGTGCCAAAGCTTCTTCTGCAGCTTACTGTTATGTTTTCTTGTTGCAAATTTAGTGATTTGACCCGTGGTCCCAATTTACTCTAGATTAGGACTACTTATTGGAAAAATTAGAGCATCTATAAAATACAATAACAACTGGATAATTTTTCTAAAGCTTTAGGTCCATTAGTATTCATGAACTTGACCTAAAGATTTCTCAAACATGGGACAGAAGCTTTGTTTTAATACTTGATAGAGGAATGCTAGACATCATTACAGATTCTTGGAAGGGACTTCAGTCAATTTTCAATTTTTTTAACTTTAATGTCTTCCAAGGGATTTTACCAGGACTCTCTTTAACTGCTAGGGATTTCAAGGTATTTTATCAGGACTCTCTTTTATAGCTGGCTTTATTTTAACAGCTTGAATGTGCATGTTCTTTCTCTTGTAGGACAGTTATGGAAATTGTACAGGATGAGTTTGATTATATTGGGCTTGTGAAAAAGATTTCTTTGACGCAGAGGTTATTGTGGTATGAAATTGGTTCAAGTAACAATGTTTCGGTGTTGATTCTTTTCCTTGTTTGAAGTATAATTTGAGTATGATATTGCAATATGCTTACTAACACCGAATGAAAAACATCCATCACCTGTCATAGTTATGATGTGTGAGTCATGAGCTCCCAACCTGAGCCCCCTTGTGGTGGTGACCATGAGGGGCAAACACATTGCATGGGGGAACTAAATCCTTGTGGGGAATTGAACTTGAACTAAGGATTTCTTAAACATGGCACATAAACATTGTTTTAATACTTGATAGACATCATTGTAGAGTCTTGAAGGGACTTCAATCAATTTTCAAATTATTTAACCTTAATGTCCTTCAAGGGACTTTACCGGGACTCTTTTTAACTGCCAGGGATTTTATCAGGACTCATTTTTACTGCCAGTTGTATTTTAACAGCCTGAATGCATGTTCTTTCTCTTGCAGGATAGTTATGGAAATTGTACAGGATGAGTTTGATTATATTGGGTTTGTGCAAAAGAGAAAGATATGCTCTTCAGTATATAAGCATTAACTAGATATGCTCCATCTCATCTGATAGGTCATTAATGAGCAGAAATGGAAGGAGATCACAGTAGTGCTCAACTTTCCTCGAACTACAACAAGTGCTTCATTTGTTCTACGCAAATACTATAGTAATTTGCTCCACCATTATGAGCAAGTGCACTTCTTTCAAGTCCAAGGACCCTTGGTTCCTCCTCCAGGTATGTTGGTATAAGTCATAGGATATTTACAGTTAATAGATTTTCTTCCCTTTTGGTGTGTTCTTGAGATTCACAATATTTAAAATAAAAAAAAATACACAGGAGTCGCTTAACTAACGCCTATAGGTGTCGGTTAAGCGACGCCTGTGTATTTTAAAAATACAATACCGTCGCTTAAGCGACGCCTGGATCTGTTAGTTAAGCGACGCCTATGTCCGGGAGCTGTCGATTAAGCAATGCCTGTAGGTGTAAATGTTGTTAAAATTTTTTGTCACCGTCTCTTAATAAGTGTCGGATAACCGACGATGTACATTCAACCGACGGTTACTTAGGTGTCACTTAACCGATGGTTACTTAGGTGTCGGATAACCGATGACAAGTTTCTGACGCTTATAAAAAAACCAAAGTGTCGTACATGTGACAGGGAAGTGTCAAAAATCCAACATGAAGGTTGTCATATTTTTAGTCGAAATGTAGTAGTGTGCTCATCCAACAACATCGTAGATGATTCCATCAAGCTAAGGCTATTCCAGTGCACCCTTATAGGTGTTGCAGCCAAATGTTACATTGAGCTACTGCGGGCCAAGTACCCGGACTTCAACTCCCTAGGCTTAATGTTCCTACAGTGTTTCCAACTCCATGTCAGATATGATGAGGGGGTGGAGATATCCATGAGTGGCGGCGACGCCGTAGCATATGCAAAATCCAACTTGATGACATGATCTTCTTGGATCAGTTCCTTAAGACCTTGCTCCTGCCCATAGAAAAAGGCGTCGCATCTGAACATCCCCAATCCAAAGAAGAGGACATACTAAAGGCCCAACAGTTTGACCTTATCTATGCTTAGTCTGGATACCTGTACACCGTAATCCCATATGCTCCCCGACTGAGTACCTGATATCATGATGCATCGGGGGAATCCCATGCTGTGGAAAACATCATAGGATTGGTCTCCTAATAGCCACAGCCTTGACTGACACCACCTATTGTTACACCAAAACCAAGAAACACTGCTAATGTTTCTTACCAAAACCAAGCCCTCGACTATGCTAGAATGATGTCCTAGTCTGGGCCAACAACTTCCTATGCACAACCTGTGCCACCCCAGTAGGCTTGGGCCATCACTTGGCCAACATAGCAGTATGTGGGGAAAATTCCCACATTTGTAGCACCACCACCCTCAAAAATTTACTATGCGTGGCTAGTGCAACCAGTTCAATCCCCCACCCCCACTCCACCCACTCCGTTGGGACAAGTGTTCGCACAACAAAACTGTCCAAACCAGCTTGCCCCGAATAATCAACAAGGGCAATCTTGAAATAACTATCCCTGCAACCAAGGCAATAACCAACTGCAGGGAGGTGGTCAACAACAAAACCCTCCCAATAATGCCATGGCAAACCGGGCAGCCCAAAACCCCCCACGATAGAATGCACCAAGACGCAACGTCACGTTCTGCACAAACCAATCATGCACACTCTATGACGTTTATGGGCACTAAACATTTGAGTGTCCCCTCATGACTAGTGCTAAGGAGACCATTCAAAACGAGGCCCAGCAGGATGCCAATCAAGCCCAACCCAACTTGGCACCACAAGGACCTCCTCGCATGGTGCTTCAAAACCCACTACCAGTCCAAGGATTGGTGTCGGGTGAATCCATGAAGATGGGTGTCTATTTTGGGGGGTCTTACGAGAAAATAAACTTGTTTTTTTCATGTTTTTCAACTTTGGGAAAACAAAAGTGATATTTTTGTTTAGAATTTCACTTTTAAGTAAAAACAAAACTTTCATAGAATTATGTTAGTTTTCTATTCATAATTTTTTCAATTTTTTTTATTGAGCTTTGATATGCCTTTTTGGAAAATGTTTGGTAGTGTGTCCTTATAAAATGAAAGGACTAAAAAATAGTCATGTTTGGTTGCGCCCCTAAAATCATTGTTAAACTTGTGTTTTGCAAAAAAAAATTATGCTACGAGAATATAAACACAATATACTAGAGGATGAATATAATTTGGTAACCAACGGATATATATACTAATTATAATATTTTTTTGAATTTGATCAATGGGGAAACCTTGTCGATTTTCAACATGTTTTTGGTTGCGCTAATTTTCTCTCAATTGACTATAAAACTTTAAAATCTACAAACACCCTTTTGAAGTAGACACTCCAATTAATGACACCATATTTGTTTCAATTTTTTTTATGGTGTATTTTTGAGGTTATATATTTTTCATTTCACCGCATTTTGAAAGAGATGAAACAAAACTCGACACATGTTAAGAAACAAAAAAAATAAAAATATTAGATCTCACCTATACACAACAAAATCTATACCTATGGAAAGTAGATTCAATGAAGAAACTAACGATATCAAGTTTGATAGTTGATTTGTAGTGTAAGACATCCATTTTACCTTCCGAAAATGGAGAAACCTAAAAACTATGCAAGTTTCAGGTCTCAAAGGTTATTCAACCGAATAATAATTTTCTGTTACAGAACCGTTATTTACAACAAAGGTTGTTCGGCCGAAAAACAAAATGCAAAAAAAAAATCAATGTCTCTGTCAATTTTAACGGTTCACCGTTAAACATTATTTGACCGAATAAAGGATCGATTATTCAACTAAATAACTATAATTATTTGACTAAATAAAAATGTTATTCGGTCGAATAAATATAGTTATTTGGATGAATAACTTCTGCTATGTTTCTCAAGCACTCGATTCTCGCCGAAGTGTTACCCAACTTCGTGTTTTCACCACCCAGTCATGAGCTAAGTTGGCAGGTGCTTTAGGTTTGTCTTCTTTTCCAGAAGCAATGATACAGGTCATTGTTTCTTCTAACAATGTCTACATCTTAAATTTTCCATTTAGGTAATTTGACCCATCGAGCTTATTTGATTCATTCATGTATGAATCCACCAATGTTTTTTTCATTGTGAAAAGAAAAAATAATTCCTTCCTTGATATTAAAAAGAAAATGTGTTTAGTTGCTTCAATTCTACAATTTAATCACCAGATAAAAAAATACCTCCTCTTTTTACATCTTTGGGATTATACCTTCAATCATGCCACCTTTATTCTCTACATGCAGGATGTAGTATTCTGCAGCCTTCAATCACATGTAACAACACTACTTTATCACTAGCACATGCCCCACCATTTCACTGATAGATGGGATATTCTATTCCAGATCGAAGTGCTTAACAATAGTCAAACAATAACCTCAGCTCTTTGAATAATTAAGGGAATCTTGTTTTACAAATCTGTGACTTGTCATTTTGTTGTACACAATAGCTATTCACCAACAATTAATCTAAATTCCATTGCATCCTATTTCGTTGGTGACATCTATTAACACATCAAACAAACAAGTTTATTCATAGTAATGTTGGCTCCATATAGCCATGGTGGTGGCAACTCCTTCATAATGTCTCTATCGAATAGGAATCTCACAAAATATTTCTTCTTGTGGTCTTCTATAGTGGTTCTATCTGCCAATACTTTTGAATGAGAAAATAAGACTTGTGCAAAAAGTTCATTCCTTTACACAATGCGGAGGCCAACAATATGTAGAACTCAACTCTCCACCATAGAATGGATTGGGATCACCCACAACATGGTTGCAGTGTAATAGCAATTAAAAAAAAAATTACACAACACCAAAGGTTCATGGATGCCAAAACCACTGGACCATGGTGCGCAAAAATGATGGCCACGATCGCCTGAGAATAATACCACAAGAAACAAAACGCCCCATTAAATTTATATTTCAAGGTTAGGATGAGAATCTCCAGCAATAAAAAGCACATACATCGTCTCTCTCCTATAGTGGGTGAATCATCTGAACCAAGCCTCCACTAATAATGACAACAATCTTCAATGGAATTTTCAAGAGATTCTACAATCTTAACTTCCATGGAATAAAGTTGGAGGCTGCCTCTAACAAGTGACTCCCACATACTGAGAGTTTCTATTATTGCAACTTATTCACTCAGCAAGATTTGCATCAATAAGGGCTTGTCATCCTAGAACCCTTCTCGGGTCCATGTGTCGATCACTAGCACAATTCTACTTCTATCAGTGAAGCTTGGACATACTACACTGAAACCTCTTGACATCTCTCTACCCCTGGCATCTTGCCTCTCCAAAATATGGCTTTGATACCTTGTTGAATTTCTTAGACCATGGTAAGCATAATTTTCATGGTAAGAATATATAACCTACGATATAGTTGAACCTCAAAAATGCTGCTCTAATAATTCTAAAACCTGCTAAAACATACTGTAGACTATATAACTAACATTTGTAGTTCTATCCCAAATCACGTCACTTTTATTAATCAGGAAAACAAAAGTACAACATACTTGATAATTCACTCTTAAAATCAAAACAAAAACTAAGTGCATTGACTGCAAAACCTGTTACTACTTTTACATTAGTTCTAAACTAAAATATGATATAGGAAAATACAGTAAACTTTTCCTTGCACCTGTACAATTTGTACAATTATTAATACAACAACCAAATTGAATTTCACATTATGTACAACCTGGTTGATGTCCATACAGCTTATTTTGACAAATTGAAGATACAGTACAGTCTAATGGCAAAATTTTACCATGCATGTTTGTGTTATTAGAATGAAATGCCAGGTTGTCAGTGTCCTTGACAGACCCAGTAGTAGATTTATGCATTTCTTGCATGCGCATGGAAAAATAGTATATGGGCAGTGATCAAATTTGAAGGGTGAGTGGTAATTTAAATTGGAAGGGCATTTATTCTTGGAGATGAAGGGAAATATAAATAATTTTACTTCAATTCAAAAGTATAAATTAACAAAACCTTTTCACAAAAAAAAATGCAAAAAATAAATATTGCTCTTCCAATGTTTTACAATTTTAAACAATTGAGCATTCTTTAATAACTACATGAAAAATTATATATTTTCAATAAAATTGATTTTGAACACATTAATTTGTCATATATGTGGCATTAATTTTACAGTTTAACAACATACCAAGTATTCTATTCTATTGTATTTTTTTGTGTTAGAGCACACTTCATTATACAGAAAAACTACTTGGACTATGTGATAACCGTATTGGGGCATCGACGTGATCTTATGCATAGTGTAGGATGTAGTAACTAGATATAGTATTGAAGAAAAACTAGAACCATGAGAGAATTACTTAGTTTTATATGCACAAAAGAAAGCCACTAAGCAAAACTGGGCTATAGTAAACCTACAACCATATATATATAACCAACCAATAACTCAATTCAATCAAAGAGAGGGAAACAATCCAAGATTGATAGATGTAAGAATGATGGGGATTGGGAACCTAAGAAAAAACAATACACAAGTCAAAAAACATTAAAAAAAATCCTACATACCAAGCGAGTTAGCAATGCTAGCATAACCAAGGTCCTAGCATCAAATTTTGTTGTTGAACACCTGTCGTGATAGCATACAAGTATTGGATGGAGGGGAAATGGAATCAAGCCTAAGTCAACTAAAGCCTTGAAACTCACTCCATGTCTAAGTCTCAACAATCGGCCTTTTAAATTGAACCAAAACACCAAAAGTAGTTTATTGATGGCTAGATTTGAGAAATTTATAGGTGTGAGTAATTAAGGTCTCGAGGCTCCATAATTTGTTATGTTTTGTACTAGTCCATAATTCAGTGAATAGGCAATCACACGTAGGAAATTTAAGTAATTTAATGAAAACAATTAATGTGTATACCTCTATGTCGAAACCATCTTCCATGCTGATGCAGACCACTACCTTCCTTATTGTCTTACCAATAGGCATGATAATGAAGAATATTCCCTAAAATTATGGACTTCACCTTGAAATAATGCCTTGCAATCACATTGGTAAGGAGTGATAAGAATATCACAACAATCCAATGTGTCAAATCTCTGTTGAAAGTTTCAATTCAAGACTTATATAGTAAACTTAATATAAGACTTACTTATAGTTGTCTCTTACTCTTTGCATCTTGACATATTTGATATTTTATGGTTGTCTTTGCACCTTGACCCAATTGACACAACACTAAGCATATTTGAGAACACAACTTTAACTCAAGTTCTCATGGACTCCAAACATGAGATTTTCATTTTCAAACCATTATCCTTAAAAGGAACTCAATAGATATGGTTCATGATATATTTTTTTTACTCATTATTATGTGAATGGATATTGCAGGTAACAATGGAGGTCACAAGAGTGAAGAAACTAGTAAGGATGGACAAATCATACTACCTCTCCTCATTAAGGTACCTCAAATTCCTATAGAGGAATTGAAAGAAGCAACAGATAACTTTGGTCCAAAATCATTGATTGGAGAGGGTTCCTATGTTCAGGTCATACTACAGCCATTAAGCAGCTTGACACAATCAAGCAACTCGATCAAGAATTCCTTGCACATGTAAGACATTCTAATGTTAAACTAAAAGGCTTTTATTTTAAGCTCAGTTGTTTTGTTGTTCCTTTTAATTCTAATATGTCAACAGATAAATCTTAAGCCCATATATCTACTTTTACTTTGTCACACGGATTTTGTAATATTATTTTAAATATGCTTGTAGGTGTCCATGGTCTCAATATTAAGACATGAAAATGTATTGGAACTTGTTGGATATTGTGTTGAGGGAAGCCTTCGTGTGCTTTCATATGAGTTTGCAACAATGGGATCATTGGATGATATTATTAATGGTATGTGGGAAAATGCCACACATGTTTGTGGTGGTATTATTCTTTATTGCATGCATGAATTTTGTAGGGTCAATGGATAGTTTTCAATTTACAATCTGGCTCCATTTTTTTTTTAATTACCCTAGATGAAAATAATAAATATGCTATATGAAGAAAATTGCATTTAATGAAATTCTATTTTTTCAGTTATGTTCTGACATATAATCAATGCAATCTGAGTAACCAAGTGCTCACAGGTTTGTCAATAATTTAAACTTTAAAAAGGTAGAGGGTGTGATGACTCCAATGTCACTTACACTGATATGTGAAAACTTGAAAAGTAATGGAAGAGTAGAAACATAATTTCAAACTGGGTAGCTCACTTTAGATTGAGGTAAAAATATCAATATGAACTAAATCTCTATTAGTTCTAACTTCTAGGCATTGAATTAAGGTTGGGATGGGGTATCGTTCCAGATGAGGATAATTTATGATTAGATCAACAAGAATACTGATGTTTGATTTGTTCTAGATGTTCAGAATGCAAATGGTTTACCTGAATATTATCTAAGCCTTTTCAAGCTAACATTTCATGCTTATGATTGAAATTTATATATTAAATTATTGGGATAAAAATTGAAATTAAATCTACCTTCAATAAATTCTATCCTTGACAATAAAGTCAATTCAATTATATTACGCATTTTGTTCAATTGCAATGTATTCCATACTAGTGACAGTGTACACAGATAGCTAGTCTTGGCCTTATTTGTGAGAAATATGATGATGAATGTGCATAGACTTGTTAGGATTTTGAAGGAAAGAAGTGGAACTACCTTGGTGTACAAACCTATGCATGCTTATATTTACGCAAATAATCTTGTTATTTTGTTTCAACACATTCTATGCAAATCCTCTCTTATTTTAAAAATTACTTTTCTTTTTCCGTTTTAAGGGGTGAGGGGTGGAGCTAGGCAAGGCTATTCATTTCTTACGTTCTCTTAGATATAGAGTTGAAGTAACAGAGATCAATGTGAGAAGCTTAGATATTAAAGCTTGTATTTTTTCTATTATGATTGATCTTCTTCTCATTGTACATGTTGGTAGGGATTTATTCTCCAAAATGCTTATTAAACAATGCATTACCATTTAAACATCTCAAGACAATCCTCCAAAGAGAAAATTAGAAAATGAAATGGGTGAGTGGAATAAATCTACATGGATATTAATTACGTAGTCCCTTTGCTATACATTTCCTTGAATTTGTCAAATTTTGATTGTGCAACAACACCATTGCAAAGAAGTTGGATGGAAGGCAGCTGTGTATTCTTATTGGTCTCTTCATTTCATGAATATTCTACAAAGATTACTGTAAGAAATCAATTGTTATATCTTTTTTGGAACATTAATAAGCAATATAGTATTTTGTGCTTTTATTAGAATATATGGAACTTTTTAAAAACACCAGTTTTACAAGGAAATGGGAATAATATGGGAATGACTGGAAACCATCTGATATGCATTAAGGTATCTAATATTTGCAGCCATGCGTATAGAAGGTGAATTACCAGTTCTATTTTTAGTTAGATGAAGATGTAGAATATGTAACTTTTCCAAGATTCCACTAGGGTTGTGCTAGTTTAGGCCAGGTTTAAGGAATATTAAGGTTTCTTGGCTGTGCATAAAAGTTATGGTAAAGGTTACCCAGATCATGCATACTAGGAATCTGTAGATTTATAAAACTTCTTATTTGAGCTAGGAGTTGTGATTCATAATTTGTGAACTTTTCTTATTTAACAAGTCCAAATGTGGCAATTTGATAATAACTAGTCTGGAGAGTAAAGACATCAACATAATTCCTGTTGCCATTTTCAATTGATCGGACATATATAATGTAATGTGTCTATGATTGCAGAGAATGATAGGGTTGTAGCGGAGAGTAATATTGAAATTACTTTAGCTTCATCCATATTGGATTCTATTTACTGAACACTTCAAAGTGGGCAACCAATAAATCATTTCAGTAGATGGGTTGATGATAGTCAACAACTTAGAGGAATGAGTGGCGCTACAATAGAATTATGAATTGAGGTAATTTTGTTTCTTAGTTATAGAGGACTCAACCAGTTGATGATACTCGATCATATTAGGCCCATTATACCACCAGATCACATGAAAAAGATGATGTTACTGCCTCACAAGATATAGATGTTGGTACTGTAATCATAGAAACTTTACAATCATAGGAAAATGATATATAGAGAACGAAGGAACATAATCAATCCCATGTTGAAGATAATACAATCTATCATCCTTTGTCAACCATTAGATACTCAAAGTTGTGCATTAATCCTTTTTACTATTATAGAGGACTCTGTAAGTTAGGTTCCCAAATTATTAAAGGGTTCTAGCTAGATGAAAGAGTGCCTACCTTACAAGCAAGAGGTTGGTGGTTCAATTCCTCCATGCCTTGATGATATTATAATATCGGTTAAATACTATAAACCACTAAATTAGTGACCAAAACATGAGAGATGTGAAACTAGGCATTAAAAAGGATGCAACACATGGCGCTAATGATGACCAAACATGGCATTGATATGGTAGCAAAATAAGATGTTACTTTGGATGAAAAACATGGCACTACATAGGAAGCAAAATTTGGTGCAACAATAGAAGAAATATTTGGCATCATTTTGGTAGCAAAACATGATGCCAAAAAGGAAGACAAAATTGGTACAAATTTGGAAGCAACAATTGGCACATGTTTGGAAGTAAAACATGGTGCAAAATGAGATGCTAAAGTGGTAGAAAAAATGGATGCAATATTGTATGCTAATTTGGATGCTAACATGGTGCTATTAAGGATGAAAATATGGCACTAACGGGGGTGTCATTTAAGAATTAAAAGCAAACACTCGCTAGGAAGCAAAGTAGGATGTTATTTAGGAAACAAACCTCGATGTTGTTTAGGAAGCAAAGTTGGATGCTATTCTGGAAGCAAACCTTGATGTTCTTTAGGAAGCAAAGTTGGATTCTATTCCAGAGCAAAAAAAGAGATGCTATTTTGGACATCATAAAGGATGCTATTTAGGAAGCAAAAAAAGATGTTTTTTGAGATGCTTTAAGTTTTTTCCATGATGCGTCCCATTTAGCGTCTAGTTTGACCACTCACTGTAAAAAAAAATTATAGTAAAAAGGGACACTAAATGGGACGCTAATTCCAGGATTTGTTGTAGTGAAAGACTCCTCTCGTCTCGAGGCCTACCCCTCTTCCTCCAATAGAGACTGGGGGAAAGGCCACCAAAACCACAACCAATACCATTTACATGACCGCTAACACCAGTCTCCCTTTAATCTCATCGGCTATCGAATATCCACTTGATCTATCTCAGCACCACTTACGCGATGATGGAGATATTTGTAAGACTGCCTCCAGTTTTACCCCAGTCCCTTTAAAGGAAAATGTGGAATCATTTCTTCCCATGAAAGACCACATTCTGTCACCTCGCCTTGCCAATGACCATCGTCTTCACAAGGGGGCATACCTCTTCCATTTATTAGATGGTCGCCTCTTGAAGAACCACGTAATGGGCTCTACCTCAAGAGCGTCTATGCCTAATACCACCACTATGAGTCCCTGATAGCATAGTTTTTTATTTTTTGTATTACAACAATTTTACCACAAATCAAAAACCCCCATTTAGGGGTAGCACCATTAGCTACCAATCCAAATTCACCTGGAGCTTGTTCAAGAAACCTCTCACACCTCCGAGCTTGAATTTCCAGCCTCTATGATACCATCATGTCATGTTTAAGAATTAATTTTTAGGACCACTTCCTGGAAGTTACCTCAATTTATGAGCCACAACATTGTGAATGTAAGTGTCTCTGAACTTGTACTTACATCATGCTTTCCTTCCACCAATTATGTGGATTCTTGGGTCACCACCTATAAGGACCATCATTTTTATTTTTAACACATACTTGTCTACTCTGTCCACCACACCTTATGCGGATCTCCAAACCATTGTCTAAAGGATGGATCATTTACTTTGCATGCATTTGGCATATAAATTCTTCTGGAATTGTACTTACATCACATGTAGTCAAGTCTCCTGACCTCTACATGAGATCCACCTCAGTTTCCATGCCTCTTCCACACTGACTTGTGTGCCTCTGCTGTAATCTATCTCATGCATGTATTGGTATGATTAAGAGCCACCTGCTCCATCCGTACTGCATGGATGACCTTTGGACCACTATCTACTATCCCAGCATAGGGGCACCATCAGTGCCTCTTCGATCGATTGACCATACTAGAGTTTCTTTTAGTCTCTTTTCTTACTCCTAACATAATGAAAAGATGGTCAAGCACAGTTACTTCCTTTCCCACTCATTAATGTATACAAAAGGGTGTCTACATTGTCTCATTTATCTCCTTTTGTAGACTATGTGGACCATCAAATGAAAAGGACCACCTTGGCAAATTCAAGCCAAGACTATTCCCCTTTGCATACTTTTATGCTTTCTCGGGCAGAGGGGCCAAAATTTATGAAAAATCTCACCATGGGTTGTCATTAATCTCTTTTCCATCCTTCTCATCAAGAAAATATCATCGAGCAAACTTGTTTTATTTCATGCTCATAAAAGTATCTGAATGATTGTATATTAGTATAGGTTTAACCTTTTTCATCTTGATTGGACTACCAATGGTAAAGAAGTCTCTCATCCCCTATAGATTGGGTGAGCTCTCCTGTGTATACTTTTATCCCCACCAGAGTCTTCTTCATGCTTTCAAACTCTCTAAAAATGAAATCACCATCGAGTATTTACTTTCACGGGCTTGCAAAAAATACACAAGATCATACCACAACGATGTCTTTAGACACCACCCCACAGATAAAACTTTAGCAGCATTTCCACTTTGCATTAGAGGAATTTTGGGGTCTAAAATGGGCCTCCTAAGGAAAATAATAAAATAATAGTTAAAATAATAAAATAATATTGATTAATTTTGGAGGAAGAAAGAAAAAAACTACTTTTTGTGTTCGTATTTTCGACATATCTCCCTGTGTTTTTACTCAAATTTCGATTAGGAGAGCTCGTTGGATGAATAATTTGATTCCTCATCCAACGAGTACCCACACTGCATACTTTTGATAGACCCCGCTACCCCAAAAACAAGAAATACCTGAAAAAACATGATGATGATGTCATCATCACATTTTTTTAGGTATTTCTTGTTTTTGGGGTAGCAAGGTCCATCAAAAGTATGTAGTGTGGGTACTTGTTAGATGCGGAATCAAATTCCGCATCCAACAAGCTCTCTCGATCGAAATTTGAGTAAAAACACAATGGGATATGTCGAAAATACGAACAAAAAAAGTAGTTTTTTTTAATGAAAAATATGTCAATTCAACCATTATGGTTGACTTATTTTATTGAAATTCTATTGGTTCTTGAATTCCAACTCACAAAAACTTATTTTGGCACGTTTTCTTATAAGGCCCATTTTAGACCCCAAATTTCCTCTAATGGGGTCTCCTTTGCTCAGAGTACTCTCGAATGTGTCTTCCTTGGATCCCATCAACACCAAAAGTATATACCTTCCACAAGTATTTCTAATCTGTAGTGACATTCTCAATATTACACCTATGATCCCTTTCCCATGAGTCAGTTTCATTTGCTTCCTAGTATGCCCTGTCACCATACTCTGAACAAAGGAAGTTTGAGTCTACTACACTCCCTTTTCCACTGTTCAAACTCCTTCCTTAACCCCACCCATTTAGTGGGTCATTCCTCATATTGTCTCACATCTTTTGGTTATCTCCCTCATGTTTATGGTCATGGAAACACCATTTCCTTGACCAGGGGCAGGTCTCCGTCTATCGATGACAACACATGTATTCCATAGGATAGACACAGAGGTCCCTGTATCCTGGTTTCATTAACCTCAATGATGAGTTCCTTGGACCACTTGAGAGGAGTCCTTAGTGCCTCTTAGGATGGTTTTTACTCACATGCTCGGCTCCAGCTACATCATCATACCATTGATATTTGTACAGGGTATTGATCCATGAAGTATTTGGTTGAAGACCCTAGATGTCACCTAAATCTAGCACATTGATGAGTCTATTTGAGGGACCCCAATAGGTTCATGTCCCTTGTGATTTTTGGGTTGTATTGGAGACAGTATTCAGAATCCCCAACAGTGATTCTATATATATTTATTATTGATGCAACATACTTGTACCATAGAGACTCTGACTCTCTATCAGTAAACTATGTGTCATTCTAGATCTAGCAGACCATCAGTCATGTACAGCTATGTACCATTCCAAATCATGTAGGTTATCAGTCATGAAGATATAGCATTCCATGAGAATGGCATGGGTCCAATGTAGTAGTTATTTAGATCAATATTGTATTCAGCCTCTCATTGAGGCAACCACTTTTGTAACAATAGTTGTACATGATCGGCTCTTGTATTACATAGCTTAGATCACATTATTCTTTTGACATCGTTACGAGCATGGGTATTCCTGCCTCATCCATATACATGTCACACATTATTTGTATCTCACACATTGATGGGAACCATATTAATTCAAAAACTAAAAGCCACCATGCCCCACCCCAGGAAGCACCACCTCTCCCAAGAAAATCCTATGATGTTCATCGGCTATAATATGAGATCTTTCCCTCAGACATTAAGGGGAAATATGTTAACCCAAAAAATCCCATAATGAGCTCTACATGACCTACACCACCTAAACACATCTATGTACGAACCTCATTTGACCCCATTTGGACCCCACACCCTCAAGAAGGTTTAAAAATATGAAAAAGGGCTTAAAAACACCTAAAAAGAGCCAAAATAACTCTCATAGGGGCTAAAGCCTCCAAAAAGGGGATAAAACCCATCAAAGGAGCTTAAAACCCATAAACAAGCTAAATATTGAGCGAAAGGGGCTAAAATCCTGAAAAAGCGGCTAAATCCCCAACCCGAGGCTTAAAACGCTAAAAATCTTGAGAAAAAAGTATAAATAAAGGGTTGGGGGTCACTCTCAAATGAATCCTTCACTCCCTATCATTATGCTACTTGTGTGAGTGCCTTGAGACCATTTGACTCTCAATCCATTTACCCTCCCTCTCCTCCATTCCTCCCTTAAGCCATAGCTCCCCATTACTAAGAGAGGTTCTCTCCCAAGCTAGGGTATGGTGGCGCATTCCAACCAGAAGGTATACTTGTCTTTTCATGTTTTTTCCTTGGTAGATTGTAGTTTTCTAACATTTTTTGTTTGTGGGTTTATTGCTTAACATTGTCTTCCAGGTTTTCATTTATTACTTGCAGGTCTTTTGGTTTCCTAATAGTTGTATGCAAAGTTGTGGAGCTTATGTGTAGAGGGGTTTTTCATTTTGTTTTCTATTTATGTCTTTCTTTTCTTCCATTCTCATAGGAACCCTACCCTTTCTTCCTATAGATGGAAGGGATCCATTCCTAGTTTGTAGCTAGGGTGAAATCCCTACTACAAGGGTTTTGCATCATGGATTGCTCTTTTTTAAAAATAGGGAGAAAAGGCCTTGGTATTTGTTTTGTGGGCTCTTTTTGCATATTAGTCTATTCAAATCTCACTTGAACCTTTTGTTTCTTAAGCTGTGTTCCAGCCGTATCTATATGAGTTTGCAGTTGGGAACTGATTTGTTCAAGATTCCTCTTTAATTCTACCCCTTTTTGTAATGTGTCTTCCATTGAACCAAGATGAGGAATGGATGGGCCATCAAGTATACCTTTACCTTTGTTCTTGGGTTGAGCAGCAATGGCAGTAGCAAAGCTTGCTTCCTATTATCTGGCTTCCTTTTATTTCTCCTCCTTCTAAATATTTTGTTTTATCTTAAGTTTATCTTTCCATTCATGGAGAGTTCTTATCATAAGATCCTTTGGTACTTGTAAAAATGAGACTTGACATTTAGATCAATTGTGTTATTCATGGCTTCCTGAAAATCTATGGCTTTTCGAAACATGCAATCATATGGTCATTTTCATGAACGTAATGCAATATAACATGCTCATGTGTAAAGCGGTTTTCTAAATAAGACAGTGGGTCATGTATTCTCTTAGATCCCTATCCCAAGTTCATAATAGAAATTTACTTACCCAACAGAGTTGTGTGGCCTGTGCTATGTACCACAAGAGATTCGAGAGCAACAGGAAATTTGGGCCAAGCCCTTTTCTTGTTCTTAGTCAACTTGGGAAAAACCCCATCGATGACAGTTTGATAGAAAAATTCCTATAGCACCATGTGGTCGGGAACTATCTTGGGAAGTAGGTGAACTGTATTTCTGCCCCAAATTTTTATGTAATATAAATATTCTCCTATGTACCAGTTTCCATACAATGAAATTAATTCCCTAGCACCTTTACAGAATGCGGGAGCATCAACCTTGAAAAATTTAAAGTACATTGACCCAATAAATAGGTCACAAAGCTCATAAACCTGAGGGATGAATTTATCTTCCCATATATTGGATAAATAGATATTTACAAGAGGAGATTCCTCTTTCTGAAACCAATTTAAAGTTAGGAAAGGAGAATACACGAAGAATGCATCCATAAAAAACCCGGGCATATAAAAGGTTGGATTTCTGCTAGACAAGGTTTTTTGATACTTCTCAATTTCATCTCACAAAATACAGGAGACAATTTTCACCCAATTGAATGAATCACCTATAAGGAAAATATTGTGTTCCATAGGAAACCACTGTGATTTGAACAATGAACAGTTTGGTAACCCATATAACTGAAAAATCATGGCTTCCAATAATGGGAAAGGTACTTTGAACCAGGAAATTGGATATGCCAAAATTGAGGCAAGAATGACTAATGTTGGATCTTCCAACCAGGATTTTACTACCTCTTCATAAATCAACCTGGAGAGAGATTCATCAAAAAAATTTGACGTGAGAAGTTGTTTGGGAGGTCCCAAAGCATAATCCCTAGAAAATACATCAATATGGAAATAATCAACAAGCGTATTCTCTGTGTCATGAAAGATGTGCCCCTTAGGGTCGACATGGTCCAATTCCCACTTGACAGGATCTGTATACGGAATGAAAGGAGGCTTGAACACTTCGAAGTGGGTGACCAATAAATAATTTCAATAGATGGGTTGATAATAGTCAACAACTTAGAGGAATGAGTGGCTCTACAATAGAATTAGATATTGAGGTAATTTTGTTTCCCAGTTGTAGATGGCTCAACCAGTTGATGACATTTGATCATATTAGGCCCATGATACCACTAGAACACAAGAAAAAGGTGATGTTATGCCTCACAAGATGTAGATGATGGTACTATAATGATAGAAACTTTACAATCATAGGAAAATGATATATAGAGAACCAAGGAACGTAATCAATCCTGTGTTAAAGATAATACAATCTATTATCCTTTGTCGACCATTAGATACTCAAAGTTGTGTATTAATCCTTTTTACCATTATAGAGGACTCTGTAATTTAGGTTCCCAAATTCTTAAAGGGTTCTAGCTCAATGAAAGAGTGCCTGCCTTACAAGTAGGAGGTTGGTGGTTCGATTCCTCCATGCCTTGATGATATTATAATATATGTTAAATACTAAAAACAACTAAATTAGTGACCAAAACATGACAGACGTGAAACTAGGAATTAAAAAGGATGCAACACATGGCGCTAATGATGAACCAAACATGGTGTTGATATGGTAGAAAAATAAGATGTTACTTTGGATGCAAAACATGGCACTACATAGGAAGCAAAATTTGGTGCAACAATAGAAGAAATATTTGGCATCATTTTGGTAGCAAAACATGATGCAAAAAAGGAAGAAAGAATTGGTGCAAATTTGGAAGCAACAATTGGCACATGTTTGGAAGTAAAACATGGTGCAAAATGAGATGCTAAAGTGGTAGGAAAAATGGATGCAATATTGGATGTTAACATGGTGCTATTAAGGATGCAAATATGGCGCTAACAGGGGTGTCATTTAAGAAGTAAAAGCATACACTTTCTAGGATGCAAAGTAGGACGTTATTTAGGAAGCAAACCTCAACATTTTTTAGGAAGCAAAGTTGGACACTATTCTGGAAGCAAACCATGACGTTGTTTAGGAACCAAAGTTGGATGCTATTCTAGAGAAAAAAAAGAGACACTATTTTGGACATCATAAAGGATGCTATTTAGGAAGCAAAAAAGGATGTTTTTTGAGACGCTTTAAGTTTTTTCCATGGCACGTCCCATTTAGCATATAGTTTGACGACTCAATGTAAAAAAAAATTACAGTAAAAAGGGACACTAAATGGGATGCTAATTCTAGGATTTGTTGTAGTGAAAGACTCCTCCCATCTCCAAGCCCGCCACTCTTCCTCCAATAGAGACTGGGGGAAAGGCCACCAAAACCACAACCAATAGTGTTTACATGATCGGTAACAATAGTCACCCTTTCATCTCATCAGCTATGGAAGATCCACTTGATCTATCTCAGCATCACTTACACGATGATGGAGATATTTGTAATACTGACTCCGGTTTTACCCCATTCCCTTTAAACCAAAGTGTTGAATTGGTTCTTCCCATGAAACACCACATTCTGTCACTCTGCCTTGCCAATGACCTTTGTATTGGTAAGGGGACATCCCTCTTTGCTATATTAGATGGTTTCCTCTTGAGGAACCATGTAACGGGCTCTACCTCAAGAGAGTCTATGCCTGATACCACCACTATGAGTCCCTTATAGCATAGTTTTTTCTTTTTTGTATTACAAAATTTTTACCACAAATTAGAAACCCCCATTCAGGGGAAACACCATTAGCTACCAATCCAAAGTCACTGGGAGCTTGTTCAAGACACTTCTCACACCTTCGGGCTCAAATTTCCACCCTCTATGAGACCATTGTGTCATGTTTAACAATTAATTTTTAGGACCACTTCCTGGAAGTTACCTCAATTTACGAGCCACAACATTGTGAATGTAAGTGTCTCTGGACCTATACTTACATCACGCTTTCCTTCCACCAATTATTTGGATTCTCAGGCCATAGCCCGTAAGGACCATCATTTTGATTTTTAACAAATAGTTGTATACTTTGTCCACCGCACCTTATGTGTATCTCTGAACCATCGTCGAGAGGACTAATCATTTCCTTTGCATTCATTTGGAATTTAACTGCCTCTAGATTTGTACTCACATCACATGTAGTCAAGTCTCCTTACCTCTATCTGAGATCCACCTTAGTTTGTGTGCGTCTTCCACATTGACTTGCATGCCTCTTCTTGCCTAACCTACTCTAGCCTACCCTACTCTAGCATACTCTAGTCTAGCCTACTCTAATCTAGCCTAACCTACTCTAGCCTATCCTAGACTAGCCTAACCTATCCTCCCCCCTCTAGTATTCTATATCTTAGCCCAAACTACTCTTTCCTAACCTAGCATATCCTAGACTACTCTAGCCTAGTCTAGTCTAACCTAGCCTACCCTTTCCTACTATATCCTAGCTTACTCTTGCCAAGATTAATGTAATATAGCCTATCCTAACTTGCTCTATACTATCCTACTCTATTCTATCCTGCTATACTCAAGTCTAATATGGCATATCCAAATCTATCCTAACATTTTCTAGCCTAGCCTACTATATGCTAGCCTAGCATACTCTAACATACACCATCCTAGAGTAACCTAGCCTACTCTATCCTAGCCTATTATACCCTAGATTAACCTATCCTAATCTATCCTTATCTACCTTAACCTACTCTATCCTAGCATATCTTAACCTACTCTAGCCTAACCTATCTTAACCTACTCGAGCATTTCCTAACCTACTGTAGAACGTCCTACTCTAGCATAGCCTACTCTAGCCTAACCTATTGTGGCCTAGCATACTCTAACCTAATTTATCCTAGCCTAGCCTAGAGAAGCATACCGAATCTTAGCCTATCCTACTCAAGCATAACCTAGCCTACCTATTTTAGCCTACTCTGCCCCATTCTAGCTTACCCGAGTCTAGTCTAGGGTACTCTAGCGTACTCGTTCCTAATGTAGCATACTCTACCCTACTGTACTCTAGCCTAGCACATTCTATCCTATTTTAGCCTACTCCCCTATAGGATAGCCTATCTTAGCCTAGCCTACTCTAGTCTATCCTAACCTACTCTACTCTACTCTAGCTTAGCCTAATCTAGCCTATAGTATTCTAGCCGACTCTATCTTGGCCTAGTCTTTCCTAGCCTATCCCACACTATCCTAGCCTAGCCTAGTTTACTCTAGCCTAGCCTAGCCTACCCTAGCGTGGCCTAGCCTACTCTAGCCTAGCCTAGACTAACCTAGCCTACCCTAGCCTACTCTATCATAGCTTGCTCTAGCCTAGCTTTACCTCCTATAGCATAGCCTAACCTACTCACGACTAACCTACTCTAGCTCAACCTACTCTAGTATATCATACTCCATCCTACTCTACTCTACTATACTCTAGCCTACTCTACTACTCTAGCTTATTTTGTGCTAACGTAGGATAAGCTATCCTAATATAACCTAGCCTAGGATAACCTAACCATAGTCTAGCCTAATTTAACCTAATATTTAACACATTGCCTTACCCTAGCATTCATTAAGCAAAACTTCCTACATTTTCCTACTCTAAGCTAGTCTATCCTAGGTTATCTTATTATATCCTAGCCACAATCTTATCTTGAAGAGGTTGAACATGACAATTGTAACGATACTATGTCTAACTTAATGAAAATCCATTTTTTAATGTCAAATACCAAACCAAATATCGGTTATTGCATTTGAAATAAAAATTTCATAATTTTAATAAAATATACAAAATATTAAATGTACATTGCTAAATAAAAATTAGAAAAATCCACATAGAAAATAACTAACATAAATGGTAAATTTAAATAAAAAAATCGAAAATAAATTTTATACACATTGAAATAGATTTGATATAAAAATATTCAATTTAGAATATAATGCATATCTTACAATTCAATTTTATTTATAAATAGTTATTATATAATAAATATTTATTTTAATGTACATAAAATAAAATAGTGATATATAAATTTTCTATTTATTTAATAATTCGTAAAAAAGAAACTACACACAAATAAACTAATAAATCTTTGATAATGAATGTGATAACACATGAGAGAATAAAAAAATGCTCAATGATGTAAGAAAAGGTCAACTGTTAAACTATTCATAATATCTATAAAAAGATTTCTTAAAATTAAAAAATTAAAACCATCGTTAGCCCAAATCTTTGAGATCATGTTGCTCTTTCAAACTTAAAAATAAAAATCATCCTTCATGGCGGAATGCATTAGCCCGAATCTGTGAGATCATTTTGGTCTTTCAAACTTGGGGAGTATCTCTGAGTTCATATTGTTGTTTCCCCGTTAGTTCTTAAAAATTGTCTTAAAAAAACCCAAAAATATTGAGGAGAAAAAAAACCCAAAAAAATATTGAGGACAAACAAAACATAAAATGAGGACCAAATTGAGGACAAAAAAATGGAAAAAATCACGAAAGTATTGGGTGGTCAAATTCTCATACATGTAGCTCAACTTCTCTAACCATGGCTTCCTTACTTATTTTAAGGGCTTGAATCGTTACCTGGAGCCTTTTACAATGGCATGGCATCATGCTTAAAATAATGAAAGAGAAGGAAACATAACCCAGAGAAGGAAAAATATGGTTAAATCGTATCACATACTCATTTCACCTGCTCCATCAAGCTCTTCTTCTCAATGGAAGTTTGCAATAACATTTCAATAAAAATAAAATTGAGAGGTGAGATAAAATGGAGGCTATGGATAAGATTTGAGATAAACAGTGATGGGTTATAAAATTGAGATGTGAGATAAAATGGAGGCTATCGATAAGATTTGAGATAAAAAGTGATGGGTTAATAATGCTCAATCAATTTACAGAAATGAATATTTCTAAGATTTCAAGAAAAGGGTTTCAAAGGGCTTGAAATCAATTTACAGAAATGAATATTTCTAAGATTTCAAGAAAAGGGTTTCAAAGGGCTTGAAATCATTCATATGGAAGATCCAATAAAGGGCTTGATTGGATCCGAATAGAATAGAATAGAGACAACATAAAATATTTGCAATCTAAATAGAACCAAGCCAAACATAAAATACTTGCAGTCAAATTGATAGAATCAGAAAATATATACGTGAGATTTTAGATAACAAGAGATTAAGATTAAGAGATTAGGGTTTTGTATAAGGGTTTTTGTACCTTTGAGTTGTTCAACCGACCTTCTCTTGAAGTTGTTTGAGACGACTCAATCCAAACCAGGCTTTTCCATGAGGCCTTTTCCCTAGCCATAGCAACATGTACCTTTGAGTTGTTCAACTAACTTTTTCTTGAGATCCTTTTCCATAGCCATGGCATCATGGTTAAAAAATTGAGAGAGAAGGTAACATAACTCAAATTCATTCGTAGAGAAGGGATTAAATCGTATTGGATAATCGTTTTCCCTGATCCATCAATTCTTCCAAAAAAATAGGTGTAATCGTTTTCCCTGATCCATCAATTCTTCCGAAGAAGGTTGGCCGTTCGGCGTCCGCGTTGAAGAACCCGTCATCGAGGCTCACAAAATTGGAGAAGTGGAGCTTGAGCACTGGATGGTAGACACGGTACGTTTGGAATAAAAATGACGGCAGCATGCCCAAAAGTAACCAAATCAGAGGACCCTTCACCTTTCGAAACACATTGACATACAATGTAGACACAGTACCCTTCACGTTTTGGAACATTTAAGCCTGAGTCCTTTAAAATTCACAAGGACTCGAAAGGAGGACAACGATATATCTTTATGCGTCTCCCTTCAACGGATAGTTTTTAGTTTTTGTTTTTCCCTTCAACAGATAGTTTTTTTCTTTTTTCAGGATTTACTTTATTCAAGATTTGGGTATCATAGTTCTAAGATTTTGTGCTTTTTCCGTTTACTTTGTGTTTTTTGTTTTTTAGGTTTTGATTTAGTATTTTATATGATTCAATATCCCACATCTCAGTTAGATGTACCTTTTGTTTATTAAATACTTTTATTTATTAGATAATTGTATTGGAGAGTTTTTTAATTTATAAAAAAAGGTTTACTTTTAATATAGTTTAATTGATGTTTTACTAAAAATATAGTTTATTTCATAAAGGGTGGAGATAAAAATATTCC
>LPNX010395231.1:26505-38217 GCA_001517045.1 Pseudotsuga menziesii | reverse complement strand
AGAAGAAACTCTTCTTAACTCATTTATATTTGACACTTTGTTATTTGATGGAGGATTTGTAAATTATTATTTGAAAAGAGAATTTCAATTGTATAACATATGATTTGCATGATCCATTTCGGTTTTTGGTGTTTAAGAAATTATTCCCTTTCCAAGTTTTTGATATCTTATGATTATATTCTTTTAAGGTTGGTAATACTTACAACATGGTTGAAGCATTTGAAGTTGCTTCAAATATCTACTAGATTTTATTAAGGATTTAAATATCCCATTCAAATACTTTTTTGGGGGTGAAATTATAACTAGTTGGCCCATATTTTAAGTAATGTTTTTCAATTAATCCATTTTTAAAATTATTTTTAATATTTTAGCAAATAAAATTTATTATGAATGTTTAGGTTACAATTATTAAATGAACGTTTACTTTAAAATTAAATATTTATTATCATTATGGTGGTCATTCCAATAATTGTAATTGGACAAATTCTTCTCATTCTTATGGCATGATTTTTAGTTGAAAGTGAGGGTCTAAGGCCATACCAATTTTCCCTATGGATCATGTTCAAAGTGTGATTATGTAGACTACCACATAGAGCCTACAAACCTAGTCCACATTTTATTGACTAGCGTAGACACAATAAAACATTCTATAGGATCTATAGATTGAGTTTTGATTCCCAAATCATGATAAAGGACATGAGGAACCGTATGTTCTTCTTAAAACCTAGAAAGATTCACTTTACATGAAGTTTGTGGTTGTTTTGGACGGTGTGCATGACCCGTGACCTACAAAGCCCTCTTTTAGGCCCTAAGATGTGCTGCTCCTCCTCTCACAGTTCCCACAACCCCAAGAATCATCGTGAATGATAAAAACATTCAAATGGAACCCACACAGTAATTATAGGCAAAATATTCCTTTGTAAGAATGGTGTGGTGATTCTCAATCATGTCCATAGTCCATAACCCGTAAAATGATTTTTTAGTCCCTAGGATTGTTGGGTTCTTCCTCAGACAATCTACAAGGCCCAAAGAATCATCCACATTCCATAATGTAATACAACTTGAATTAACAATTACTATTAATTCTGTTGGAAAATACTTTATTGATTTTTTTATTATTTTTGGCACAAAGTTAAAAAAATAAAATAGTTTGTAATAAAACACATTTTTATTTAATAAAATATGTTGAAGGGAGACAAGAGTGGATACAGACATTGAAAACTCTTTGTTGACCCACAAGAGGAAAAATACAAGTGGAAAAAACCACTATGTGAGAACTCAATATGCAAGAGGCATCATCCCCAAAAATGAGGTATGCACTCCTAGTTTAGTGCTAAAGAGCACAAGTCTCATAAATGACCAAGTCATAGGAAAACTACTATATATTATTATGTCCATGAGAAGCACGAGGATAGCATTAGACGGGGAATAATATATATAAAATGAAAGAGATGGCACCTTGAAATATGTTTTTCTTGTGGGTCAACGAACGAGCTCAAGGGTTCTAGAGCAAGTAATTTAGCTGCTCTAGAACTTGGTTGGGAGGAACAAATTCTTCACTTTTGTTTTCCCATAATTGGTGCCAGGTTCCTAATCTGTTTTCTTATGATTGATTTTAGTTGCACTGGAATGTGAATTTTAATGTTGAGTTGCAGTTATACTTCTAGGAAGTAGTGTTTATGCATTTTTGTAGAACAATTATCCATGCTTTTATGCAGTATTAGCATTTAGTTATGAGCATAATTATTTAGGTATGACTATTGTTGTTATGTTATGGTTTCAAATCCAATACTTGAATGATTTAGAATATATGAGTCTGCATCTAACAGATTTAGTCCTATGTTTTAAATTGTATCATGTATTCCTGCATTTAGCTGTGCTTTTGTGTGTGTATTGATTCCGCTTAAATATTCTGTAATTCTTTTTCTCAAATTTAGAGTAACGATTGAAATCATGATATTTGTTTATGGTATAGATTCGTAATTTTCAACATTGTAATTGAAATCCAATTACATAGAGAAAACCTTTATTTATTGTTTAAATCCATAATCAACTTAGCGTCGCTTAGATTCATGACTGTTAAATCATGTATAAAAAAACATAATCAAGAACGATTCATCATACAGATGATATTTAGATCTAATTAACTTACACTAAACTAAAACCCTTTAAATCTACATTGTTAAAGAGTTGATCTGCACAGTTACTTGATGATTCGCAAAGGAAATCAGATCAATGACTAATATCTAATCCACAATGAGATAAAAGGATCACATGAGTTGTGTAAGATGGATTTGTGGAGGAACAATTCCAAAAAGTTTAAAGGCAATCCGCAAGGTTAATTGTTGATCTGCAAAGAAATTAGATCAACAATTGGGATTGAAGCCATAAGAAGATCAATGACTAATAGGAGTTGCAAAAGGTGGAAGGAGGAAGGATAATTTTGTAGGATAAAGTATAAAACCCAAAATCCACAATCCACATTGCGGAAGGTGTTGATCCACAAGGAATTCATATCAATGGTAGAGATTAAATCCATAGTAATATCAATGGCTCACAAGAGTCAGATCGATAGTGGATATTGAAGCCGCAAATGGGTCGATGCCTCACAAGAGTTGTGGAATTTTGATTATGGAATGTGCAAGGAATTTAAATTGACAGATGAGATCAAGGCCACAAAGGGATAGATGGCTCAAAGAAGTTGCAGAAGCTCCTTTACAGAAGTTTATTTTCTTATAAGTTAAAATGTGTTTTCTACAATATGCAATCCACAATTTGTGAAAATCTAATTGCGGAAGGGTTAATTTTATAATGAATTAAAGGGCGATCCATGATCCACAATATGCATTGCAGAAAGGTTCCCGTGGAGGGAACTTTCTATGGAAGGAAACTTGTGGAAAGTTTGTTTTGGAGGATTAAATACCCATAGAAAAATATTGTTAAATTAGCAAAATAAGGGTAGACAATAAAGTATTTGGACAACTAATTGTTTCAAAATTTGATTTTGTGTATGAGGAAAGGTTGATAAAACTTGTAATGAGAATAATGTTCATTAAACTCTCAAGGTTCAATAATTCCCTATTAGAGTTAGGAACTTTAACAATATGTCTTTATTTATATGGTTATAGAAAGTTGTTTTTTTTAAATTTGAGGTATGTTACATATGGTAACAGAGCACGGTTAAAACACTAGGCCTAAATCAACTCAACACTAAAGTTGGTACAACAAAAAACTAACTTCAATTTTATTTTGGTTAAATTCTCTTATAAACAAAAAAATCCAAGAATAACTACATTTTGCAGGAGACATGGAAGATGCAGAGATGTCTACAGAAGAGGAACATCACCATGAAATCCCTTTAAATAATGAAATGGGTAACTTAAGGGATGGGGAATTTTGGGTAGACTTAAATGATAGTTAGAATAATAAATCCGATCTGAAATGAAATGTCCAAGAGTTAAGGTTTAAATTGATAAAAGTTAAATAAGATAATGATTGAATACTAAAGTCTCGCAAAGAACTAAATGTTATTCTATTAGCTAAGATCCATAATGATGATAAAGGAAAAAGTAAACAATATGAACATCAAATGCCTACAACTACACCTTACAAACGTAAGAGAAACAAGATGGAATTTTACAACCATAAATCTTACACTTAAAGTGAATATTGAGTCAAACACCATAAGAAAGAACAAGATTCAAGAGGAATCCATGATGAGAATAAAAAGAAAAATAAATACGGACCCTATGAGGAAATATCTAGGAATTTTAAGAAAATTGAACCAGACATGTTTAATGGGGAAATTGAGAAGGGAGAAGAGGTAGAGGCATGGTTGTGTGGAATGAAAAAGTGTTTTCAAATACATAACTACTCATATGAGTTAAAAGCTAAAATGGCCATCTATAATTTGACTAGAAAAGAAGATATATGGTGGAAAGACATAAAGAAGGTTAAAGGGAAAAAAGAGAGAAATGTAACTTGGAAAACATTTAAGAAACTCTTTAAAAGTGTGTGCTTGTTAGAAAAATATTATGAATAAAAAGAAAAATAATTTTATGAACTAATGTTAGGAGCCATGACGATGAAAGAACTCTATAATAATTTCTTAAGCCTACTTCCTTATGTTCCCTATATAATTGGCAAGAAACCTAAACTACAACGGTTCCTGAGTTTTTTTCCCATAATGTCAGAGAAACAGATTGAGTATGTCAATACAAAAATAGTAGAGGAAACAATGAGGAAGGAAAAATTATGTTATGACGAAAACAAGAATTAAAGGGAAACTATACCAGCTTGGAAAAATCAAAGGAAAAATAATTTTTATTCGAGGAAAAAGAAAAATAGTTCCATAAACACACGAGAAATAACTCTGGAGAGTATCAGGGTAATAATTACAAAATATTTAAACCCCAAGACTCTATAATAAAAGAATGCGCAACTGTTCTTAATAAAAACCAAGCACAAAAAGAACTCTTAAAATGTTGGGAGTTTGGAGGGACATGCTACTTTAAAGATTGTCCAACAAGGAATTTTTTTTTAATGTTCACTCTATCCAAGAAGTAGTCACAGTTTGGTACATAGACAGGAGCATGCTGTGGATCTATGCTGCATTGGAAAATCAGCAAGAAGACGATGCGACTTCTATGGTTGAAATTGAAGGTATGATAAACAATCAACCTATCTCTATTTTAATTGATCTAGGTGCAAGCCTTAGCTATATATTACCTAGAATAGTTTATTTATGCAATTTTGTACCTTAAAATTTTGACAAAAGCATGGATAGTACAATTAGCCACAAGTACAAAACAAAAAGTTACTAGCCTTATTAGAAATTGTAAAGTGATGATGAATGATTTTCTTACACATGTTAATGGAAATATTATGGCGTTAGGATCCTATGACTTATTAGTAGGAATGGATTGGCTAGAGGGACATAAAGTGGTGTTAAAAGTTTTGATAAAACCTTTACTTTTATTGATGATAATGGAAACGATATAAAAGTTAAAGGGTCCTTAGGATGGTGACCCTCCGAGAAATATTTGCATTAAAAATGAAAAGATCAGTAAAAAAAATATGTAGAGTGTTTGTATTCTATATAATGAATGGTAAGTAAAATGGTAACAAACGTCAACTAGAAGACATACCAGTCTTGAAAGAGTTTGAAGAAAGCTTTTCGGAAGACGTCCCTCGAATTTATTTGAAAAGAGATATTGACTTCACAATCGATCTCATACCCGGAGTGGTAACAACATCGAAAGCTTCATATTGAATGAATAAAATAGAAATTACAAAAAAAAAATCACAAATACAAGAACTAATTGATAAAAAGTACATTAGACCAAGTGTCTCTCCCTCGGGAGCACCGATCTTGTTTTTGAAAAAGAAGGACATGACAATAAGATTATGCATAGATTGTCAACAATTAAATAAGATGAATTTTGAGAACCGATACCAAATCCCCCAGATACATGGTCTATTAGATCAATTCCATGGAGCAATTATCTTTTCAAAGATATATTTAAGTTCAGGTTATCATCAAGTACGAATAAAAGATGAGAACATATTTAGAACAACATTTAGGACCCGTTACAGTAATTATGAGTTTGTCCTAATGCCTTTTGGGTTAACAAACACACTTGTTGCATCTATGTGTTTAATGAACATTATCTTCAACAACTACTTAGGTAAGATTTTGGTTGTAATCATCAACGACATACTAGTCTACTCTAAGAACGAACAAGAACATAAAGAACATTTTAGAATAGTTTTGTAAATACTAAGAGAAGAAAAAATTTATGCAAATTCAGTAAATGTAATTTATTTAAAGATAAAATTCAGTACCTACGACACATAGTGTCCAAGGATGGAATCACAATTGATCCATATAAGGTAAAGGCCATCATGGAATGGCTGATTCCTAAAAATGTATCTTGCATCATATAATTTATGGGAATTACTGGATACTATAGGAAGTTCATAGAAGTATTTTTGAAGATTTCCTACCCCATAAATTACTTACAAAAGAAAGGAAAAAGGTTTGAATGGACTGAAAAATGGATGGAAAAATTTAACAAAATAAAATACCTATTAACTACCTCCCTGGTCTTAAATATTGTTGATCCATTCAATGATTTTTTCATATGTACCAACGCTTGCAAAGAAGGGTTAGGTGGATTTTTATTATAAGAAAATTATTTTGTGGCTTATGAATCGAGGAAATTAATAGAACATGAAAAAAACTATGCAACACACGATTTAGAACTTGCTGCTATAATTCACGCCTTGAAAATGTGGTGACATTACCTAATTGGAAGAAAATTTACACTTATGTCATATAACATAAGTCTTAAATATTTATTTGACCAACAAAATTCTAATGCAAGACACACTAGATGGTTGTCCTTTTTAAGTGAATATGATTTTGAAATCAAACACATAAAGGGAAAATAAAATAAAGTAGCAAATTCTCTAAGTCATCATACACATTTACTGTTTGAAAATAGCAACTATGAATCTGATCTAGAAAATCATATTTTAAGTGCTGGAAATTCTAATAGGGAATGTTAACCCAAAAATCCTCTACTCATCCCTCGATGGCCTACACCACCCAAGGACACTAGCTCACTACCCACATATCACTCCATTAGAGCCCCACACCCTCAAAATAGCTAAAGGATGAAGAAAAGGGCGTAAAACCCCAAAAAGGAGCCCAAAATAGTCTCCTAGGAGCTAAAACCCTCAAAAAGGGGCTAAAACCCTAAACAAAGCTAAAATTAGGGAGAAAGGGGCTAAATCCCTGGCCAAGGGCTTAAAACCCTAAAACCCCTTGAAAAAACTATAAAAGAAGGGTGGGGGCTCACTCTCGAAGAACTTATCCCTTGCATATTGTTATGTTTCCCACGAATGCCTTGAGACACCTTTGCCTCTCAAGCCACACACTCCCTCTTCTCCATTTCCATTTATCCAAAGCTCCCCATCCAAGAGAGGTGCTTCCACAATCTAGGGCACGGTGGCCCATTTCCACCAGAGAAGGTATAGCTTGTCTTTCATGTCTTGTTTATTTGCTTTCCTTGCTTTCTAACCCTTGTTTCCATTTGTATGTTTTATATTTAACGTTGTTTTGCAGGTTTTACTATAGATTAGGATTTGTTTGCAGGTCTTTGGAGGAAAAACCCTAACTTGTGTTTGCAGATGGGTTCACCATTGCTTCTCTCTTCTTTCCGTTCGTAGCTTAGTTTATTGTTTTTTCCATTTCCGTTTTTGTTTGTATTTTCTACATTTACCCACTAGAAGGAACCTACCCTTCTGTCCTATAGACAGAAGGGATCCATTCCTACCCCTGTAGCAAGGAGTATCCATTTCTACAAAAATGGCGACCATACCAGGTCGATCCCACAAGATCCCTGGTGCAAATTTTTAATTTTCAAGCTCTTTAAATTTTTGCCCTAGTTTTCAAAAATTTCCTGTTAAATTTGCTTTAAATCCATTTGATTTTCAGTTATCAGTACTATCAAAGCCTCTGTTAGGAAAAACTGAGTCAGTTTGGCCACAGTGTAAGTTACTGTCGGCCAGATCTGACTCTACCTCACAAAAAACCCCAAATCCGGGGTAGGGTGCTCTTATCGGGCCCAAAAGTGAGGTGAGGGTGCACTCAATGGCCAAACAGGTGTGTCCATGGCACACTTAATCCCTTGATAAGTGCAAATTCAGCCCAAAAACATAGATCGTGACTGTTTCTACATTCTGCGTGAACCCCTTTCCTGTTTCTGAAAAAATCTTGCAGCCCTCTCACTAGATTTGATCAGAAATGTGCGGCATGTCAAATAGAACTTCAATTCCAGTTTAATAGATGTAATGTACCTGTTATACCTTGATGCCACTGTGTAAGAGGGGGTAAATTTTTTTCTCACTATTACTATCAAAGGAATGAATCATGTTAGTGTCAAAATTTACACAGTATTTCATAGAAGTATGACTAATCAGTTTCGACAACATTACGAATATACGCACTGTAACAATCGTTCGACTAAAATAACCACATTTTATTCTCTATTGATCTTTAAATACTAATATAGAAATTTCTTAAGGGATTTAATTATTTATCCCCTCATCAAAATAGTTATTGTACCACACGTATATCAGCAAGACCAAAATCCTACATGAACAACCATTTATGCTCAACCTTAGACTTGTGAATGATAATATAAGACCACAAACTCTTTGTGGATCATTCATCGAACCATCAACTGGGTTAATTTTGCTGCTGGTAATATTACCATCTTATAAACATGTGGAATACTTATTTACAAATGAAACATTTCTCTATCTAATGAAAACCCATAAACTTATTTGTAACTATGAGACTTCATGTAAATTCATAAAGGATTCAATTATAATATTCATTAGGGTATTAACCACACAAACTAGTTTAAAAATAGATCATGATGTATGAAACAACCATTCTTTTAACATCATTAATTGCAACATATAATAAATTAATGAAAACAGGTGCAAAACATTTGTAATATTCCCACTAAAACTTAACAGTGTAGTATGTGAGATATAGTGGTAAATAATCTCTCGTTGTCTACTTAATAGTCATCATGGCTAGTTCTCTTGGAGACAAGAAAATTTACGTGAATTAAAAAGTTTCCATCACAATATCCCATAGTGTAATGGACAAAATAAAAACCAATTTCTGTACTTAAATGACTAATGAATATGCCAGCAGCAAGGGAGAATGTAACATCCCCCAGTCAAAAAGAAAAGTGATCCTTTCCTAAGTCACCTTATACTTTTGATACAAGTACATAAACCATTACTACTCTTATAATTATCATTCAAATCTTTCCTTGAAGATATAACTACATAATTGTTAAATTACTCAAGACCCACACACATTTATGTACACCCACAACTAAGAAAGATCCTTTATGCATTTTCATTTTATAACAATATTTAGGCTTTAGCCTTTCCTTGGAACCTTTACCTTGAAATCCAAAACATAGTATTCTCACTAATTCTTATAATGGGATTCATATAATTCATGACCTAACACCGTGCATGCAACATACTCCAGTTTAAATGCTTATGCCCCTCTCCATTGAGCGATACCTATATTCAGCCTTAAGTTGTTATTTTTGCAATGTACCCATTTTAGACACAGTTCAACATGTATTGGATAGAAACCCTTCTTAAATTATGGGTCTTCGAGTGATTACAATTCCTGTTTCCAGCATTATTATTCGACCATAATGTGGGTAACCTCAATTTCTAGAATTACAATTCCTGTTTCCAGCATTATAATTCAACCATAATGTATGTAACCTCAATTTATAGAATTATAATTCATGTTTCCAGCATTATTATTCGACCATAATATATGTAACCTCAATTTATAGAATTACCATCTTCTTGAGAAAAGGTGTTCTGTTGAACAACTAGTCATCACCTCACTAATGAAATATAAGATGTACACCATAGATCTAGCATATATTTTCATAATATTTAATCCACAATAAATTACTAGTGTTAATGACACTAGGTTAGTGTGGCTAATGAAGTGATTGTAAATCTTCCAAGAAACTCATCAACGTCGTCACTTTAAGATCATATTGTATTTTTAATATCATACTAAGTGTAGTCAAGAAAACCATGATAAACATTACTTCCCTTGATGGTCATCTTCTAAAGTATTAAACAAATTCAAAAACATTGCAAGGAAAAATAATAAATATACCATCTAAAACAAGAAAAAAGTAACACATACAAACAAAACATGAGAGGCGCCAATGTACGTGGTTCACCCAATCCATCTACTACGTCCACAAAATAGTCACATCCTCTGACATTTAATTCATTAAAGGTTACAAAAGTGCAACATCATTGTTGTCGTAGTACATTTCTATTAGTCTCGCAGACTAACTTTCCAACAATATATCTAATATGTCCCTAGGAACTCTTGATTATCCAATTCCTACAAATAGTTGTAGATCAACTACCATAAAGTAATAATGTTTGTAACAGAGTTCTGCTCTCAAGGCTAGGACCTTTCTTTTATTTAATCCTTATTGTCATTAACATCCCATGAAGGACCCTATACACTATACTCATATACTTAATACACAATGGTTTTCTTTTTCCTAATACACACCACTCTTGCATCAAGGTGAAGTACCCAAGGGTATTACCTATAAAACAGTTAAATTGCAAAACCAAGTATCATATCATTAAATATAGGTTTTGGTGATTATATGTAAGCATGAGTATATACATATATATAGCTATATCACATGTATATTTCACCTTTAAGCCTTCTTTTATCAAGATATATTTATACCGTTCATAGTATCCTTACCTATATCAATACATGGGGTGTAATTAAAGGGAAAACAACTCGTTTCATGTTTCGAACATTGTTAAAAGGGTAGTGATTATAGGATCCTTGAATCGAGTTGGTTAGATGACTAAGGAAAATAGTAATGAATATATATATATATATATATATATATATATATATGTATGTATGTATGTATATAAGTACTTAAACCACATATACATTATATCTTCCAGATTCAGGTCTTTAACCTGCCAATTAAACGTGCGGCTAGAAGATAAAATTTCCAGCTCAGGGTCTCACGCTATTAAGGAAGACACTACTAGTTTCAATTCAGGAGAGACATTGGGATAAGGTGACGAATTCCAGAGTTTGACTATTTGGAAAAATTCTTTAAGCTCCAACACATAATAAGGCATATAAATAATGTAAGAAAATACACAATTCAGCATAGGCTTCACACACTCAAACCCCAGCAACGATGTAAATAAAAAAACTCCATGGCTAAAAAAATTGCAAGGGACAAAATCACATAGGGCATATAATCCAATCGAATGGATTCCATTTTGAGGGTGTCCATGCAGATCGTGTTGGATTAAAAACTTAGAGCGTCCTAATCAATGAAGACGTAGTTTATGGATCGGGTCTGAATATAAAAATCAAGGGTCTCCACTGCAAAGAGGCATACTATGGAAAAATAAAGACCTAGCATGTTTCCAACTAATGCAGGAACATAACACAATGCCTATCTCGGTTTAGAACCAAACAGATCTTATTTGATAATTACATACACCTAGAGGCATCCATGTTTTCTTTATATGCCTATCCCTTGGTCGTTCAAGTGTGGGAATTCAGAGGTGATTAAAAATTAAGGAAGAATTTTCATACCATGGTGTTCTTGGTGATCCTATTAAGTTCCTGGTCCTCCGTTACTGATCCAAATCCAAGAGCTTCACTCGAATGCAAGAGGTTTTGTACCATGCACTGAATGCCCATGCTCCCCAGGTCACATGCCCCTTTCCTTGCATTTTTCCTTAACTTATAGCAGAGGGGTGGGGCAGGTTTACTGATTGGTTCATATTTCTCCCTCAGAATCATTACTGCTCTTTCTATTTTCCTGGTGCACCCATCAAAAACTAAAGGGAGGAATTTTGGAAAGGTCTTTCAAGGACATTAAGACCCCGGCAAAAATAGAAAGATTCTTTTTTAAACAAATCAGTTACCCCTGCATGGTATTCTTGTAATCAAGAGAGGTCAGAGTCATTTTTAGAAAGAAAAAATATTCTTTATCACAAAATCATTTTTTTTAGCTCTGCAGTATCCTAGCTTAATCTGTCAGTATTTAGCTTTTTTAAAATTAAGCTCTAAACCCT
>LPNX010395231.1:0-17533 GCA_001517045.1 Pseudotsuga menziesii | reverse complement strand
TATATATATATATATATATGTAAATACTTTGTCTCAAGTTACTTAAATAAAGTGGACATATATATATATTTATATAAATGCTATTTCATAAGTTTTAGTGTATGTCAATTTATGTCATCATAAATTAGTTCCTCACCATGGTTCATTACCATTTAGTAATTTATTGAAATACTCGAGTGATGATATCTCTTTGTCATATTGCCCTTTTTGTAACTTGAAATTTTTTTTGGTTCTTTCTCATTTTAATTTTAACTCCTTATCCCTTTGTCGAGGTTAATAAGGTGGTAACCTTTGAGGCCATGGCTGAATTACGCCATAATTCAACCCTCTAGGCTATAGTATTTTTAATCAGGCTAGTTAGGGAAAAAGAAAAAAAGGGATCACTACAGGATTCCATAGTTACTATGTTGGTGTGACTATGGTGTCGAATTAAGGTTCCCTAACTATTCTCTTCCTTCCCTCCTTGTCCAGTTTCCCATCGTTTAAGTTGTCTTGATGTTTTAAGATTTAGGAAGTAAACCGTCTAACTTTCAAGTTTTTATTCTGGTGGGGCGTTAGCCTTGAGCTCCCCATCCAGAATCCTTGTACAGTAATATTACAAATTTCTTAGGGGCATACAGGAGGAACATTACATTCTCCACCCCCTAAAATTAACACCGTCCTTGGTGTTCTTGTGTTTTCTTCGACCAGATTACCTTCTTCTCTTTCGTCATCTTTCTTCTTTCATCTCTTTGTTTTGAATGATTTTTTTTGTATTTCTTAATCCCTCTTGATAGATGGGATTAGGTCTCCAACCTGCATTTTTAAGCATATATGCATGTATAATAACATTGACATTAAAAAAATGTAAAACTTAGAAACCAATATTATACAATTTCCAAAATCCACAGTGGTTCCGATATACATGTGAGTACTATTTTCCAAATAATAGATATATTACCTCATGGGTACCGGCTTACCTATAATGCACATACCTTTGCCAAGTATTTTTTTTTCCTTTGGATGTCCTCCATTCCAGCACTCCAAGTGCTAATAGTACTTCAAGTACTAATTCAAGCCACCCAACACAAGGACGATACCCACCCTTAGGCATATCTCTTTTTTGTGTTATTCAGGGTGCTTCACCAAGCTGAGGCACCTCCATTCTTCCACACCCCGACAGCTCCTAGATATTATTCTCTTCACAAGGTCCCCCACTCATGTGACAGTCCTCTCAATGTGTGCAAAACGAGTCTTAACCAAAATGTCTTACATCTAGGCGTACCCAGAATGCATAGTGGTCCCTCGCTGGCCTAAGGAAAAACAAGGTAGATTTCATCCACTACCTGCATCACCACTTCCTTGTGGTGACAACTTTTTTCTCATGAGATATTTCACATATTTTATTCACTCATTACAGTCGTGGAGCTTTAGCACTCCTCATAGCCACAATTTTCCATGCTTGCAATCACTCCATGGGTGGTCAGTTAAAGCATTCATTGATAACCCAAAATTTTCAATATTCAAATATCATAGATTTCATAATTTGCATCAATTTTAATCATCATTCATGAGTTATATAACCTTGTAGATCATCTAGAAAAAAAATTACTCCTTACTCCTTTTGAGTAATTGGGCACAACTTATATACGTGGGCATATTTATATACCATAATGTACATCGATAGTAGCAATGGTCATAAATATCAGTGACGCCTACAATGTTATTACGTAAACAGCACCATCCATAGTTAGTCCTTGGTTGTAAAACTCGATATTCTACAATTATATTAAGTAAAACAACACTCATACTTAACCTCATTATCCACGGCAGTGATCATTTTTCTAACAGTCAACTTCGACTGATAGTGTTAATGGCATATCCGGCCAAGTTAGCATATAACATTATATACAACATTCATCAATTCACTTATTTTCAATCTTAATATCTTTATATAATCAAATCCATATAAGCTCTAAAAATGCCAATCTCAATACGACCCAAGCAACAACAATGCTATGAAATTCTCAATGGGTTTAGTCACAAGACTACCAACAAGATCCTTCCATCTAGCACTAGAATCCATTCTAGGGTTCTTACTAGACTCTACCATAGACATATGATATCAATAAGTATTCATTCCAACAATTAGTCTGTTTGGATACTAGATCAATACCCAAAATGAAAATACCTTCCATGAGCAAATCAAAACATAATATAGTACAACACACTAATCCAAGCACAAGGAACCATTTCTAGAACATTCACCAATAGGAGCATGCTTCTTAAGAATTCATTTACTTGTCAATTATGAAGCTGGTACTTGTAACTATATAAAGACCTTTCGGATGTGTAATGTCATTCTCTAATATCGAGAAATAATTTTTCCAATCTATCTCTTCAACACTCAATCCAGCCTTATCATGATCATAACGAGATAGTGTTCAACTTGTATTTATATATGTTACTTTAGTGAAAAAGAAATTATGTTTAAAATGCAGAAACTTCAATACCCCTATTAATGGACTTCTAATCCATAAAATCATTATCAACTTTCAATCCTTCATTATACTACAAGGAGAAACAATGTGTCCAACCTTCTTCAACCATTAAGTCAGATCCTTAGTATTCAAATCGCAAGAGAGGAGAATAAGTATCAAAGTAAGATTCACCACTCATCAGATTTCAACTTCTATAATTTCAGCAATCCACTACAAAACAAATTCAGAATTGATGACTATGTAATTGATTTAATTTGGATGCCAAATAAGGAAAATATTCAACTAACAAGTTCAATGAATTACATATATCAGCGGCAATCCAATATAGTCAACATTTACTATAAATGTTATCAACCAAATTTGAATAAGCAAAGAACTCAGATCTGAAGCAAATGATACCGAAGTTAAGTGCAAAGCATTCACATTCAGGATTTATATGTTTGCTAATTTAGATGACAAAGGTGATTCCTCAACAGTGTTGTAATGTCCCCCACCTTCACTCTTGAGAAATTTCATGTACTACCACAACTTATAAAAACTTTAGCATAACCAAACAACTACTGTAAGTTCATATTTAACTGTGGAGATGTACTTACAAATGTCGTTAATTATTTGTGGCACACACATGTATGTAATTATAATCTATGGCCAAATATTTCATACATTTACCCCTTTGTATCAATTCTTTAGGGTTTATCATTTCTTGGAAAAACAATTCCATTCCTATGTATGCTGGTAATAAATAAACTCATAAATTCATGATGGAAAACCATATATACGATGCAAACCCATATGTCCTCCCATAAAATACTATCTGATATATAATGACCTGAAACCTCTTAACTAACTGTGTGGCTGTAGATTAATATTTCGGATTAATAAATTTTCATAGCAAGTTTATCTTCAATAGTGCATTCAAACTTTATTTTGAATACACGTAATTATGCATTGAGAATCACCTTACTTTTTACGCAAGTAGTAATTGAACTTTCACTTAAATAGGAAACATTATATGTATCTATGATATCTAGAAAGCACAATCTCAAATAAACTTATTAAAAACACAGACGCATAGATGCATAGATAAAAGAAAATACAATACGCCACTTATACATAGGCCACATTATCACACAAGAAGATACACAAGAGAAACAGATGTATGTGGTTCACCCCAAACTCAGGGTTACGTCCACCAAATGGTTGCAATCAGGTGACATTTATTTTATTAAAAAGGTTACAAACCAACAAGACATCATCGCCATACTTTCTTTTAAAATTCTCACATGGACTCTCTCATTTTATTCTTTTTATGGTCACGCCATCACTAACCTATCGAAGGATAGGGGTTGTGGATTTACTTGTTCACCCAATCAACAACCTCAATGTGTTCTTTACTATCTTTAACACACTAAAATACATCTTAAATACATAATGTATTAGGAAATGGTTTTTCATTAAATATAACTTATTTCTTGTATGATAGTAAATATTTACCTAACCATAGATGAGACACCTTCATCCAGGTTAACTTTATATCTATTTTTGTACCATTAAGATACATTAAAGCTGGGTTGATTTTACATATGTAGGAATATCATGAGAATCCCTTCACCTTATGAAGTATGCCATTTGTGGTAATTGTCTTTATTACTTCAAGCATCAATCAATTTTATTAAGTAACCATGGTAAAACGTGTGGAATACTATATCTTGTGATTAATGCCTCATTTCCCTATTTGTGCTTAACAACTATTTCCCATATCTATGTATCTTCTAGAGATTACATTTACAAATTCCTATGCAGCATATTATCCTTTTGAACAAGTAGTATACCCAAAAGTAATCCATATTCATCATTCCTTCTTCTGATCTATATACCCAACGGCACAAACCTCGGGTATATCAATATTCAGACTCTATGATTTTCGAGCAAGAACTTAATGATTTTGACACTTACAATGCATACAATGGATATTATACTTTTACAATGCTTAAATGAAGTCTCTACACTGGGTAGTGGGTAGCACATACAACCGTAAGTTTTGAAAAAAACACACAGCTAAAGGGTCGCAGAGGCATTTAACTACCGGTTCTGATCTTAAAGTGAATATGTGTAGAGAGCATGTTGCTTTTGGTTATGTACATGATTCTTTTCTGCATCATACCTATGCCTGCAAGACAAGATGACCATTTTTTTTGGATAAGCTTCATCCTTATATCAGTCCCATACAATGCAAAAACGTTGGCACAAAAATTATGTCCAACAACTCAAAAGCGAAAACCTGCCAACACACAAAATGTATTTACCAGTTAAGCATAGGGTTAATTCATAAAAATACAGATTTCAGCACCAAAATATAGCGTCTAACAAACATGTAGAAGATCTCATAAATGGATTCGGCTTGTGAATTTTAAGGTGTACCTATTTCCAAAAAAATATACTGTGGATATCGAACTTATGGATATGGGTCTGGAATTCATACAATCAAGATTTCAGAGATAAAGACGCAATCTACATTCATCTCAGGCATTCCAGAAAAACAAGACACGAAAACAAGAAAACGTTACAGGAAACGTTTACTGGGTCAGCATCTATACCTCAAAAGATAATTTCATAAATATTGAATTCCCCCACCAAGGAAATGGTCTATTACAGGGGCCGTGATCTACCCCTCATAAATCCGACAATAATCAAATCACAGGAAGGAAAAGGCTTACACTTGCGATGTTTGAAATACCAAAGATAGCCTCTTGCAGAAATATCTTACCCGTTTAATAAAGAAAATTGAAAGATAACACTAAAAAAATGGTGAGAGATAAATCCAAATATCCATTTGTTTAAAGGGGTCGTTGGTAGAGCATAGTTCCATAATGCATGGCCTAGACTTATAACTAGGGCAACATAGTCCATATCCAAAGAATTGAAAAACGTAGGAAGGTTAGATCCAATTACTTTCAAATCTATAATGCAGGAACACTTGCAGTTTAAAACCCTAGCACATTCAGTTCCATAATGAAAAAGAGCCAGGCAGTCCACAATCATAAAAACATTCCGATAACAAATGCAAAAACATATACAATTCAGATCCATTACACTATCAGATCCATAATGAAAATGCATGCAGTTCAGATTCATAACACATTCTGTTCTATCATGCAAAAGTGCATACATCTTTCATGACAATTGTATTCTCAGATTTAACCTGTAGAACATGAATTTGAATGCCAGGCCAAACTCATATGCTGACAATGGTATTCTCAGGTTTATGAATTTGAATGGCATAGTTGTTTTCTAGTTCTAAAATTGTAGAAAAGCTAATAGAATTTATCATAGGATCTGCACGGTCTGAATAGTGGAGGCAAAAATTAACATCCAAGAAATAGTCTTTTTCAAGATCTAACACGCATTCAACTCCAAAAGGGAATTAATAACACACCGCAGCTCAAATCAATAATCCAAATAACAAAGGAAACATTCCTCAGCGCATACTTGGAAGGCTCAAAGGCTTGGCTGGGGTTCACTGAGTCTGTAATTGACATTCCCCAAAAAATATTACAGAAAGCTCCCACTCTTCTTGTTTAAAAGATTTTTTTTTCCATTCCCCAATTTCCCCGAGCGAGAGAGTGTGTCTTATTCTAAAGCATTCTTCCCTCTTTAACTATCATGGGAAAAATATTCCCTCCGATCTTCCCTCCTTAAGCAACAGCAAAAGGCATAGGATATGCCATTTCTCCCTCCATGTGGATCCCATGGCTCAAAATACTTCTCGATGAGGATCTTTTTCCTGCTTGCGATTTTGGTTCCTTAATATATTTTTTTGTTGGAAAAATACTATACTAAGTTTAGTTTCTATAAACTGCTAGATGCTTCTTTGGAAGAAAAAATAGGCTCCATCCTCTGCTCGCTAGGTATGACCTTCTTAACTTAAACATTTGGTAGCATCCCTTTAAAGGGAGTGTGTGATTTAATTCCATCACATATTATGTATATAAACCCTTCCTATCAAGGTAAGAAAGTGTTACTATCATCCTTCAATATATATAGTCAATAAATTCATATAATACCCCATACATGTCCCAATGTTTTAATCGAGGTATATGATGGAATTTTAAGGTGACTATTACATATAGTCCCTGCATAATAAGTTTTGTAAAATATGTTTTTGTCTTAGAACTTTCTGGGCAGTTCTTTGCCCCTTTCTTGTCGAATGTAAATTATACCGCGGCCTATATTTATGTTGGAAACCAATTAATTAGGCTATAGTATTTATTTGGGTAAAATAATAATATATATAGGAGACCAAAGTTAAGACGATTCCAAGACTACGATATACAAATCAAGGTTCCCTAACCATTCCCTTTCTCCCTCGACGTTCAGTTTTCCAGCCAAGAAGTTATGTCCCTACCGTAAGCCTCCTAAGTCCTCAACTTAGATCGTATTTATTTCATAGTCTTACTGGTGGGGCCTTGGCCTTAAGCTCTTCACCAGAAGATGAGTACAATATAGAATAAAAATTATGAAATACTTAGGGTGCGCAAGAGGGACATTACATCCTCTCCCCCTTAAAGTAACATCGTCCTGAGTGTTCTTATTTTCAAAATTTCCTTCCTCTTTTCCGTCATCTTTTATTTCCTTCTTGTTTTTGTTCTGATCCCCTTAGATCTTCCTGCAGCTTCTCTAGTCATTATCCTTCAATTACTACAGTCTTCCTGCCACAAGGTTCCGGTCTAGCCCAAATTTTTATTCAGTTAATGTATGTCGAAAACAGTAATTCAAAATAAAAGCCATAGATCACTTTTGTATTGTAACAATCTGCAATTTTCTAATTTTCATTGGTATCGTAATACCCAATTTTATTCATAATGCAATTTATCAATCAATAAAACATAATTACTACCCTTTTGGGTGTTGGTTGTTAAATCCAACCCCTCGATAGTTATGTCGTCCCCGACCTGAAGAAATCATTTCTTTATATTAAGCATTTGAGAGCCTATTTACTTGGAAATTCATTAACATGTTTTTCATTCGTTATGTTTTTCCAAACTCCCCTCATTCCTTTTTCCATTTTTGTGTGGACTTATGACAATTTCTGAGGTTACTCTACCTTTTAACCACTAGTTAAAGTTTTCTCCTCAGTGACATCAAACAACGTCCTGTCTTCCAGATGTCCATTTTTTGCCTAGGTCTTTTTCCACACCATATGTCTAACACCAATGTCCTCACATGGCAATCGCTTGCATAACACCATTATGCTCCTGCAGCATATATTCCTAACACCAATGTGCTCTCGCGGCAATCACTTGCCTAACACCATGGTGCTCCTACGGCATTCAAGTTTTTTTCTTGTTCATATTTAGTATAAATTTCCCTTGGGGTATTCATAATGCACACTCCTTGGTGCTTCGCATAACTTTACTATCATTGTCCCGATTAAGGAATTTAGCCTCATGGTTAAATAACATCTATCGATAAACATAATTTTCATTCATTTAATCAACATTACCTAAGTTGTAGTGATTGTAGCCTTACATCATTCAGCATAAACCACCACTTAGTGGAATTTAGAATCCATGTCTTACATTGACCGTGAGATGGTCAAAAGCATCATCAAGCCCTGCAATGTCAGTACATAACACCACAATCCATATTTAAACTCTGGTTCATAGAAACCTCGAAATACAAAATTTATAATAAGATAATAAAACAACACTCGTTCTTGAGTGGCTTAGCTTCCTTATTTAAGCTAGTGAATTTTTTAAACAAATAGTCCATTTCAATTGGTGGTGGCCCACACATACTTCTACAAAGTTAGTCCATAACATTGTACGTCATTCATTCACTTATCATTCTTTTAAAATGTCGATAGAAATTTCCCAACCCTCAGACCTTATATCTTTAACTCGACCATTAAGGCATATATTTATAAATATCCAAACTATAATGATTTTAAAGTAAATATCTTACTCTATCCTTTGGCATTCAAAATGACTCGGCTAACAAAATAAATCAGAGACGATATTTTCCCTTTAGATTTGTTCAACTAAATCACATGTTACACACATGTGTCATATAAATGCCATCAAAATTTTTGGTTAGTTATATCCCAACCCTAGTTATATCCCAACCCCAAATCAATGCATTTGTGGAATTTTGACATCTTGAACAGGTTATCAGACTTAAGGCAAGTCCATCATTTTACCAGCGATTTCAACAACAACGTTTGTTAGATCTACCAACATGATGCATTACAGGGATTGGACATCAACTGTTATCAGATCCAAGGATATAAATCATAACTAAAATGCGGTACCAAATTCATACACTTTGATCACTGGAATTCTCAGGCATCAAATCTAGATATGACTTAGATGCAAGGACATCAAAACATCAATACATATGAAAATATTGTAAATCTTTTAACAACTAACCAATCTTAGCGATCTAGTCACAACAGTGGACAAGTAATTTAAAATTTAATTTATACCTGTCAGCTTCCCCCTGTGAGTAACACCTACACATATGAAACAGATTTATTCATAAAAATGCTACAATTCTGATTATGCAAGTGCAAATTATGATAGCTAATCATTTGCGCAATCTGCACCATCAATGCGCTAATGATCTAAACACATACGATATTTTCATTTAGAGATCATATTCATAGGGCCATGCGTCAACTAGGACAATAGTATGTAGAGTATAGAATGTTTAATCAATGCAGATCTATGTTGCATTCTTACATCAGATCTACTCATAACTTTAAACATATGACAAGAAATTGAACCAAAATAAAAGAATGGCGAATCCTTTATGTACAAAAATTGAACATAAAAAGAACTATCTGCAAGTTTTGTAGCAACAAATTGTCCTACAATCAAGCAGAAAAGGTGTGTGGATATGATCCTTAGAAGGCATCTTTTTTGAAATTTGTTGCCTATCTGCCAATCGTACAGCCTTTATGTGATTTCCTAAAATTACTTTGTTGTTTGAGAATCCAGATATCACAACCAAATGTCATGTGAACCTCTTTTAAGTTGTATTTAATGCATAAAGAAACAAGAGGATCCCAAAATCAGTCTAGAAAATCATCTCGTTAGCCTAAGTGGGGAAATATTTCATATGAACATCCAACAATTTTAACGAAAACATAAACACAAAAATTAGGTAGACGTGGAGCTTCTGACCAGACTATTTGTATAATTTTCCTGCATTTATAATCCACCTTTATTCGAGTGGAATGTGGGTTGAAATTCCTAGTTATGGTTGCATAGAATTCTTCCAAGACAGGGAACCTGATTGAGAGGCTAGAATAACTCACGGCTCAAAAAAAATCCACCACCTATTCCTTAATCACTTAAGTTCTATGTGCATCTGGAAGATAGGATAAAGTTGGAGCAAGTAACCTCGTGAGTTAGTTAAAATATAAACTCGCAAATACCTTTTGTAGTTGTCCTCAATTTACACAAGATTTATGTAAGTTTCAAAAAGAGTTGTGATTATTTTAGTCTGACATGCCACAGAATTCAACATTTAACCAGGACCATACATAGACTCCAATAGAATACCCTACTGTAGAATAATTCATTCAAGTTTTAAACATTGTTGGGAAACCATCTTTAGTCTAATTTTCAATACCTTGCCATAAGAATGGATCATGAGCCGTTTTGACTTTGATGAAAGTATTACTTTTGTTATACCTTCTTCCATGATGTTTTCTATGATCCTTCTCATTACCTCCTTCAACCTTTTGGAGGCTCACTTAGACAACTTATTCCCCCTCGTTCATTAGTGTCATGCATCCACAAATAAAAAAACAAACAATTGGTTAGAGCTATTCATATTCATGCTTCCTAACTATATGTTGAACCCAAATAAGCCCGAGTGCTGTCACTCTGGCTCTGATACCATATGTAATGTCCCCCACCTTCACTCTTGAGAAATTTCATGTACTACCACAACTTATAAAAACTTTAGCATAACCAAACAACTACTGTATGTTCATATTTAACTGTGGAGATGTACCTGCAAATGTCATTAATTATTTGTGGCACACACATGTATGTAATTATAATCTATGGCCAAATATTTCATACATTTACCCCTTTGTATCAATTCTTTAGGGTTTATCATTTCTTGGAAAAACAATGCCATTCCTACGTATGCTCGTCATAAATAAACTCATAACTTCATGATGGAAAACCATATATATGATGTAAACCCATATGTCCTCCCATAAAATACAATCCGATATATAATGACCTGAAACCTCTTAACTAACTGCGTGGCTGTAGATTAATATTTTGGATTAATAAATTTTCATAACAAGTTTATCTTCAATAGTGCATTCAAACTTTGTTTTGCATACATGTAATTATGCATTGAGAATCACCTTATTTTTCATGCAAGTAGTAATTGAACTTTTAGTTAAATAGGAAACATTATATGTATCTATGATATCCAGAAAGCACAATCTCAAATAAAATTATTAAAAACACTAACACATAGATGCACAGATAAAATAAAATACAATACGCCACTTGTACATAGGGCACATTATCACACAAGAAGATACGCAAGAGAAATACATGTATGTGGTTCACCCCAAACTCAGGGTTACGTCCACCAAACGGTCGCAATCAGATGACATTTATTTTATTAAAAAGGTTACAAATCAGCAAGACATCATTGCCATACTTTCTTTTAAAATTCTCACATGGACTCTCATTTTATTCTTTTTTATGGTCGTGGCATCACTAACCTATCGAAGCATAGGGGTTGTGGCTTTACTTGTTCACCCAATCAAAAACCTCAATGTGTTCTTTACTAGCTTTAACACACTAAAAGACATCTTAAATATATAATGTATTAGGAAATGGTTTTTCATTAAATATAACTTATTGCTTATATGATAGTAAAGTATCTTTACCTAACCATACATGAGACACCTTCATCCAGGTTAACTTTATATCTATTTTTGTACCATTAAGATACATTAAAGCTGTCTTGATTTTACATATGTAGGAATATCATGAGAATCCCTTCACCTTATGAAGTATGCCATTTGTGGTAATTGTCTTTATTACTTCAAGCATCAATCAGTTTTAATAAGTAACCACAGTAAAACGTGTGGAATACTATATCATGCGATTAATGCCTCATTTCCATAACGCATGGCTTGGACTTATAACTAGGGCGACATAGTCCAGATCCAAATAATTTAAAAATGTAGGAAGGTTAGATCCAATTACTTTTAGATCTATAATGTGGGAAAACTTGCAGTTTAAAACCCTAGCACATTTAGTTCCATAATGCAAAAGAGCCAGGCAGTCCATAATCATAAAAACATTCCGATACAAAATGAAAAAACATATACAGTTCAGATCCATAATGAAAAGGCATACAATTTAGATTCATAACACATTCCGATCTATCATGCAAAAGTGCAGACATCTTTCACAACAATGGTATTCTCATATTTAACCTATAGACCATGAATTTGAATGCCAGGGAAAACTCATATGCTGACAATGGTATTCTAATTTTTATGAATTTGAATGGCACAGTTGTCTTCCAGTTATAAAAATGTAGAAAAGCTAATAGAATTTATCACAGGATCTGAACGATCTAAATAGTGGAGGAAAAAATTAACATCCAAGAAATAGTCTTTTTTGAGATCTAACACACATTCAACTCCAAAAGGGAATTAATACCACACCGCAACTCAAATCAATAATCCAAACCACAAAGGAAACATTCCTCATCGCATACCTGGAAGGCTCGAAGGCTTGGTTGTGGCTCATTGAGTCTGTAATTGACATTCCCCAAAAAAAATTCTAGAAAGCTCCAACTCTTCTTGTTTAAAAGATTTTTTTTTCCATTCCCAATTTCCCTGAGTGAGAGAGTGTGTCTTTTTCTAAATCATTCTCCCATTTTTAACTATCGTGGGAAACATATTCCCTTTGATCTTCCCTCCTTGAATAGCAACAAAAGGTAGAGGATATTCCATTTCTCCCTCCACGTGGATCCCATGCCTCAAAAGACTCCTCGATGAGGATATTTTTCCTGCCTGTGATTTTGGTTCCTTAATATATATATTTTTTTGGAAAAATACTATACTAAGTTTAGTTTCTATAAACTGCTAGATGCTTCTTTGGAAGAAAAAATAGGCCCCATCCTCTGCTCGCTAGGTATGGCCTTCTGAACTTAAACATTTACTAGCATCCCTTTAAAGGGAGTGTGTGATTTAATTCCATAACATGTTATGTATATAAACCCTTCCTATCAATGTAAGAAAGTCTTACTATCATCCTTCAATACACACACACACACACACACACACACACACACACACACACACATATATATACATACACACACACACACACACACATATATATATATATACATATACATATACATATACATATACATATACATATACATATACATATACATATATATATATATATATATAGTCAATAAATTCATATAATTCCCCATACATGTCCCACTGTTTCAATCGAGGTATATGATGGAATGTTAAGCTAACTATTACTTATAGTCCCTGAATAATAAGTTTTGTAAAAAATGTTTTCGTCTTATAAATTTTTGGGCAGTTCTTTGCCCCTTTCTTGTCGAAGCTAAATTATACTGCGGCTTATATTTATGTTGGAAACCAATTATGCTATACTATTTATTTGGATAAAATAAGAATCTCTATAGGAGGCCTAAGTTAAGACGATGCCAAGACTATGATATCAAAATCAAGGTTCCCTAACCATTCCCTTTCTCCCTCGAGATTCAGTTTTCCAGCTGAGAAGCTATGTCCCTTCCGTAAGCCTCCTAAGTCCTCAACTTAGATCGTATTTATTTCATAGTCTTACTGGTGGGGCCTTGGCCTTGATATCGTCACCAGAAGATGAGTGTAATATACAATCAAAATTATGAAATACTTAGGGTGCGCAAGAGGGACATTACAAGTATTTATGCCCAAAGAGATTACATAAGAAACAAGCCTTTTCAAGATAAGATCATCCTAGTTTCATATGTATGGCATGGTTGTCATCAAACCACCAAAATGTTACAATGATTAGATCAAGTAACCAATGATTATGTCAGTAAATTAGGTTGTGATAGTTGCATGTGGTTGTTCATCAAATTATTTAACTATAGTATTAGGCTTGTGGAATAGTTTCCTATATAGGACAGCAAATAATGTGACATCATTAGGTTTTTAGGTACTTAGGTAACCCTTTAAATGCTACCTTTTGAAAAACATTATTCACTGTGTTTTACAATGTAACCTATCACCATCCACATACATCATGTCATTAACACAATTGAACTCCCACATTTTTATCATAGTAGAAGGTACTTTCACTGACCAGGAGTTTGTCTAAGAAGAATCTTTTACCTTACCAATAATTTAATAGTGTAGTTTAAAATAATGATGAACTAGTCATATTAACCATTCCTAAATCCTTTCCAAGTAAAAACAAGGAAATAACCAGATACCTATGTATTTATGTCATTGGCCTAACGTGGAAGTGGAAAATAATGACCATCTTTTGTGATTTGAGGAGAGGTTCCTCCTTCTCTTGCAGAACTACAAGGTCAATAAACATTTGTATTGTGTACCACTCAAGGTATATGGATTGGGAAAACAAGGTGAACATGTTGATTTTCTATTATCAGAGAGAAAAAAAACTCTATCGTTAGTTAAAATGAAACATGCGGAAGTAGTTTGAGCCCAATAGGCCCGAGTGTTTCACGTCTCGCTCTGATACCATATGTAATGTACTTGTTATACCTCAATGCCATTATGTGTAAGAGGGGGTAAAATTTTCACTCACTGTTACTATCAAAGGAATCAATGATGTTAGTTTTAGACTTTACACGATATTTCATAGAAGTATGACTAATCAGTTTCGACAACATTACGACTATACGCACTATAACAATCGTTCAACTAAAATAACCACATTTTATTCTACATTGATCTTCAAATACTAATATAGAACTTTCTTAAGGGATTTAATTATTTATCCCCTCATCAAAATACTTAGTGTACCACACCTATATCAGCAAGAACAAAATCTTACATGAACAACCATTTATGCTCAACCTTGTACTTGTGAATGATAATAGAAGACCACAAACTCTTTGTCGGTCATTCATTGAGCCATCTTCCGGGTTAATTTTGCTGCAAGTAATCTTACGATCTTATAAACATGTGGAATACTTATTTACAAACAAAACATTTCTCTATCTAATGAAAACCCATAAACTTATTTATAACTATGAGACTTCATGTAAATTCATAAAGGCTTCAATTCTAATATTCATTAAGTTATTAACCACACATTCTGGTTTAAAAATAGATCATGCTGTATGAAACAACCATTCTTTTAACATCATTAATTGCAACATATAAGAAATTAATGAAAACAGGTGCAAATCATTTGTAATATTCCAACTAAAACTTAACAGTGTAGTATGTGAGATATAGTGGTAAATAATATCTCATTATTTACTTAATAGTAATCATGGCTAGTTCTCTTGGAGACAAGAAAATTTACGTGAATTAAAAAGTTTCCATCACAATATCCCATAGTGTAATGGACACAATAATAACCAATTTCTGTACTTAAACGACTAATGAATATGCCAACAAAAAGGGAGAATGTAACAACCCCCAGTCAAAAACAAAAATGATCCTTTGCTATGACACCTTATACTTTTGATACAAGTACATAAACCATTACTACTCTTATAATTATCATTCAAAGATTTCCTTGAAGATATTACTACATAATTGTTAAATTACTCATGACCCACACACATTTATGTACACCCACAACTATGAAAGATCCTTTATGCATTTTCATTTTATAACAATATTTAGGCTTTAGCCTTTCCTTGGAACCTTTACCTTGAAATCCATAACATAGTACTCTCACCAATTCTTATAATGGGATTCATAAACTTCATGACCTAACACCGTGCATGCAACATGCTCTAGTTTAAATGCTTATGTCCCTCTCCATCGAGGGATACCTATATTCAGCCTTAAGTTGTTATTTTTGCAATGTACCCATTTTAGACACAGTTCAACATGTATTGGTTGGAAACCCTTCTAAATTATTGGTCTCCGAGTGATTACAATTTTTGTTTCCAGAATTATTATTTGACCATAATGTGTATAACCTCAATTTGTAGAATTACAATTCTTGTTTCCAACATTATTATTCGACCATAATGTATGTAACCTCAATTTATAGAATTACAATTCCTGTTTCCTGCATTATTATTTGACCATAATGCATTAGAGGAAATTTCAACTCAAAATGGGCCTTTTAACTTTAACTCAAATTCCATGTCATCATGTGTTATCCAATGAAATTGCTTTAAATTAGAAATGCTGTATAGGTCTTAAACACTTTTTTAATATAAATTTGGGGATAGGTATCATAAAAAAAACTAGTTTTTTTGTTTGTATTTGCGACATATCTCTCTGCTTTTTTACTCAAATTCTGATCGAGAGAGCTCATTGGATGCGTAATTAAATTCCGCATCCAACGAGTACCCACTTGGCATACTTTTGATGGACCTTGCTACCCAAAAAACATGAAATACCTGAAAAAATGTAATGATGATGTCATCATCACATTTTTTCAGGTATTTCTTGTTTTTGGGGTAGCAGGGTCCGTCAAAAGTATGTCGAGTGGGTACTTGTTGGATGCAGAATTTAATTCCACAACCAATGAGCTCTCCAGATTTAAATTTGAGTAAAAACACGGGGAGATATGTTGAAAATAGAAACAAAAAGGTGGTTTTTTTCTTTTCTTCCTCCAAAATTAATAAATATTATTTTATTATTTTAACTATTATTTTATTAATTTTTTTTAGGAGGCCCATTTTGAGTTTAAATTTCCTCTAATGTATGTAACCTCAGTTTATAGAATTACGATCTTCTTGAGCAAAGGTGCTCTACTCAACAATTAGTCATCACCTCACTAATGAAATATAAGATGTACACCATAGCTCTAGCATATATTTTCATAATATTTAATCCACAATAAATTATTGCTGTTGATGAAATGAGGTTAGTGTGGCTAATGAACTAATCGTAAATCTTGCAAGAAACTCATCAACGTCATCACTTAAATATCATGTTGTAATTCCAAGATCATACAAGTGTAGTCAAGAAAACCATGATAACCATTACTTCCCTTGATGGTCGTCTTCTAAAGTATTAAACAAATTAAAAAACATTGCAAGGGAAAACGATAAATACACCATCTAAAACAAGAAAAACGTAGCACATACACACAAAACATGAGAGGCACCAATGTACGTCGTTCACCCAATCCATGGGCTACGTCCACAAAACAGTCACATCCTGTGACATTTAATTCATTAAAGGTTACAAAAATGCAACATCCGTGTTGCCGTAGTACATTTCTATTAGTCTCGTAGAATAACTTTCGAAGAATATATCTCATATGTCCCTAGGAACTCTTGATTATCCAATTCTGGCAAATAGTTGTAGATTGACTACCATAAAGTAATAATGTTTGTAACTCATAAATAAAGAAATAATGTTTGTAACAGAGTTCTTCTCTCAAGGCTAGGACCTTTCTTTTACTTAATCCTTATTTTCATTAACATCCCATGAAGGACCCTATACACTATACTCATATACTTAATATGCAATGGTTTTATTTTTCCTAATACACACCACTCTTGCATCAAGGTGAAGTACCCAAGGGTATTACCTATACAATAGTTAAATTGTAAAACCAATTATCATATCATTAAAGTATAGGTTTTGGTGATTATATGTAAGGATGAGTATATACATATATATAGCTATATCACATGTAGGTTTAACCTTTAATCCTTATTTTATCAATATATCTTTATATCGTTCATAGTATCCTTACCCACATCGATACATGGTGTGTAATTAAAGGAAAAACAACTCGTTTCATGTTTCGAACATTGTTAAAGGGGTATTGATTGTAGGATCCTCGAATCGAGTTGGTTAGATG
>LPNX010395221.1:17514-30956 GCA_001517045.1 Pseudotsuga menziesii | reverse complement strand
TCCGCTTATAATTCCCTGACGAATTCCACTTTTCAAGGGAGTAGAGCATTTATCATTGTAGAGGCCCATCACCTTGTCCTCTGCAGAAAAGGAGGCAACAATTCGAATGCTTCCAACAACATCATTTGCGACCTGACTGGCTTCCTCATACATCACCTGGAATATGTCCCCTTTCAATTAGTAATGACGTTTCAAAATAATTAAATATCTTCAAGAAATGGAGAATCCTCCTTGTCTACAATTGAGAGCCTGACTTGCATTAAACTATAAACCACAATTGATAAAATTGTCTAATTATACATGTTCTGATATAATTTGTTAACCATGACTAGCAATATGCAGCCTGTACACTGTTCTTCAAGTGAATGATATTACTAACCTTTGCATCAGCAGAAAAACCCTGCAGGAACTTTGTTTCAACCCAACCTTGAACACCAAGCAGAGGAACGAGAGCTAATATCAAAAAAGCCAACTTCCAGTTCGCTGAAAAAGCTATAACAATACCAGCAATGATTGTTGCAATATTCTGAACAACAAGCACCAAAGCATCTCCCACCATGCTACGCACAGTTGCAGCATCTGTTGATAATATTGCACTTATTGCACCACTGAAAATAGAAATTTGGAGTTAGAAGGAATATCTAATGTCTACCCAAAAAAACACTATTTAGTTTTTACCCTTAAGAGTGTTTTCCTCCTATTACCAAAACAGCAAGAGGTTTGTCCATCTACTGACCTTGAATTTTCACTATCATCAAACCATCCAATCTCATGGTATACAACTTTGTTAAATGTCAATGATCGAATACGTCGCACAAGCCTGCCGCCAGCAACAGCAAAACAGTACATCTGTGTTGGTCCAACGATGAGGCATGTAACTGCCAAAACTAAATACATGAGTTCCCAGAAACTGGCATCTTTTCGAAGCTTATGTGGAGGTTCATAGAAACTCACAATAACACTTGAGAGAAAGAGACCAAAAATAAGAAATATAACCCCATTGACAACTGCTGCAATGGATCCCAATATGAACACTAGAACCTCTGGCTTGTTAAGAGATGCTAGGCGTAAAACAGGAACATCTTTTAAAACTTTTGACTGGCCATATTCCACATCTCCCTGGTTTTTGGGCGAAAACCAATTCATGAAGCCCTTCTTTGGCTTGCTTTCATCTACTTGAACATCTTCATGGAGACCAACTCCACCAGGCAAGGAAAATGAAACAGAATTATGACTACCACCAACTCCTGATGATCCACTACTTATAGACCGTCTAAGATATGACTTTCGACTACTAACCCTGCCAATGGTCTTGGAATCATGCAAATGTATTTCCATTTGATCAGGATCATTTGCATATTGTTCTTTTGATTGATGCATTTCCTGCAGACGTATAAGCTGGGAGTATGCCCCAGAAGGGTTCATAATGAGCTAAGAGTGTGAACCTGAAAATGACATTTCTCAGATACATTAATATATTGCCACATGTAACAAAGAAGATCCATTTCATAAAGCTTGTTGCAAAAGACATTAAAATTTGTAGCATGAAGAATGGAGAACATGTTTACAAATTTCATAGCTAAACACTTGTTAAGATCAACGGCACAAGAAATGGGGAAAAACTATTTTAGTTATAATCAAGTGATTCCCATTAGATTTTGATTTCTTTGTTGTTCGTTGGTAAAGAATCAAAATTACTGTAAAAATTTACCCTTTTCAACAATGGAACCACGCTATACCACAGCAATCATATCAGCATTTCTGATAGTAGTTAGATGATGTGCAACAATAACTGTTGTTCTATTTATCATAATTCTATCAAGGGCTTCTTGAACCACTTTTTTAGACTCTGCATCCAAGGCACTAGTAGCTTCATCAAAGAGGAGAATTCGGGGATCTTTTAAAATAGCCCTAGCAATTGCAATCCTTTGCTTTTGGCCTCCAGATAATTGGGTACCATGCTCTCCGACCATTGTATCAAAACCCTGGAAATATAAACCATGATTGTAAGCATACACAAAATCCATGTGCAAAAGAAAGCATTTTCACACTGAGGATTATTAGCAATTGCCAATAATCAAGATCTATTGCTACAAACCTGAGGCATCTTTCTAATAAATATTTTCGCATTAGCAAGTGCTGCAGTAGCCTGTATTTCCTCTGAAGTAGCCCCATCTTTACCATATGCAATATTCTCCTTAATAGTGGTCGCAAAGAGGGCTGGTTCCTGGCTTACAAGTCCAATTTTTTTCCTTATCCATTTAAGTTGAAATTGTTTGATGTTGACACTGTCTATAAGCACTTCACCGGCTTGTGGATCATAGAATATCTCTATAAGACTTATAACTGTGGACTTCCCACTTCCACTCTCTCCAACTAAAGCTGCAGTGGCACCTCTGGGTATTTCCAATGAGAACCCAGAAAATATTTGAACATCAGGCCGTGCAGGATACCTAAAGTGTATATCTTTAAGCTCGATATCACCCTGAATATCCTCAAGTACCAATCCATTTGTATCATATACATCAATCTCTGGCTTCCTATCAATTGTCTCAAACATTTTGTAAGCTGCAGCTTGTCCAGCTCCAAAGGCATTTAAACATGGCAACGTCTGGCCCAGATACCTGAAATCCAGCAAATATTTATTATTTTTGTTCTCGTTAATCAACATGAATTTATCTACTTTGAATACGTGAAAAATGCATGTAGTTAAATTTCTTTATGAAGAGACCATACTGCACTTCACAATGCAGATTCAACTTACATGCCTCCACTCAGAACTGCAAAGATGACATTAATCACACTGCCGCCAGAATACCCATCATTAATAATTAACCGTGATCCATACCAAAGAGCCAATGCATAGCTGCAGAACATAATAAATAGGAGAAATGAAACACCAAAACCGGCTGCCAACCCTTGGTGAGCAGCAGCCTCATAAGCAATATTAAGGGACTTTTCATAGTTTGTCACAGCTTTCTTCTCCCCGGTGAAAGATACAACCTAAAATGTAACTAATCCCTGTTATTAAGTTGAATAGAGTATATACAATTCAACTTGTGCCAATATGAATACATAGTGACCTCAAAAGAAACCTTGCTTTATGATATGACAATTCATGGTTTGCTTTGTTGATCAAATACTTACCGTCCTGATTCCATTAATGGTCTGCTCCACAACATTGCCTGCTTCTGCATATGCTTGCTGGCCTCGGCTTGACATCTTTGATATTACCATAGCTATGGAACCACCCGCCGCTACAAGAAGGGGAATTATACATAGCATTACCAGGGTGAGTTTCCATCCTTTGATGAAAGCAACAACCAAACCTCCAAAGAATGTGGACATGAGCTGGATAAATTTCCCAACCTGAACAAACAACAGGAAACACAAACATATAATAAAGGTCATTGTATGTTCTTCTGTGGAAGATGCAAAATATAATTGTTTCAACACTTTTGGGAAATAGTGTTTCAATATTTTTGCTAACCTCATGAATATCGTATCTCCAATTTAACGCATAAAGAAGATCCTATGAACAGTTTTTCCATTATAGAGAAGTTTGTTTCTGCCTTTATATTTCAATAAACATCCTACATGCTCATAAGGATAGTTTTGTAAGCCAAAGAGTGCCTCCTTACATATGATAAAAATTATTGTACATTCTTCTGTGGAAAGTGCAAATTAGAATTACTTCAACATTTTTGGCAAATAATGTGTGAATGTTTTCCCTAATCTCATGAATATCAAATCTCCAATTAATCACATAAAGATCTTATGAATAGTTTTCCATTACATAGAAAGTTTATTTTTGACTTTAGATTTCATTAAACATTCTACCTACTGATAATAACAGTTTTGTAGGTGAAAGAGTGCCATGTCAACAATGCCTATCCTTACAAAACCCTTTCAATGTGCTCACATTTGTTGACTTACCTTCAAAATTTATAATTTTCTATAACCAACATGGGTAAGGAGAAATGAATTAACGGGAACATAAGTACCGTTCATGATAGAGATATCTAATTCTCGTCAATTAGGATGACAAATTTTTACAGAGGATAGTTTATGGACCATAAGTTCATTGCTGCATAGAAAGGAGTATGTTGTTTATATGTGAAATAAAAGACGAGGATTACACATGATTGAAACTTTGAAGTAGAAACTGAATAATCTTGTAATGTAATACAATTTCATTGATGCAGGTAAAGCATGTAGGTTAGCATGATTGCATCTGTGAAATGTGCATCTTACTACTACAAAGAGGCAGCTGATGCAGTGTATAGGGTGATGAAGCTGATCTCTTGGATGGCTAGCTAGAGAAATGTGTCTCAGGTCTATTGTTTTCATTTGGTGGGCAATCAGATATCATGCTAACGAACTTTTTATCTATGAAACTTGTGCATTTTTACCCAGGCTGGGTTGCTTAAAAGAAAGTGATGTCATAGCAGTTACTACTTACCTTTTCACCAATAGCATCTTGAATTAGTACAGTATCTCCTGACATCCTTCCGATAACCTCTCCTGTTGATGTCTCAGTGTCAAAAAATGCAATATGTGGCTTTTTGGATATCCAATTCAATGAGGCATTCTGCAACAAATTCCCCTAGCTTTATATTCTTATGGATTCTACATGCAGCGATGAAAGAGCCTCATCAACACGCCCATCCTGTGCATATCCTGTAATCGTTACAGTCCAAGAGACTAGATTCCTCTCGGGCATCTTCTCAAACAGTTTGTAAGCTTCATCAACACGCCCATTCTGAGCATAAAAAGGATTCATAAAAAGAATGGCACAGTCCTTAATTTCTTGCTGGTTTTCCCATATCAGGTTTCCAAGGTTTGATGTGTATGTCTTTGCAATTGTAGTTCTATTTAATGTCACAGTAGTTATAGAATCCAGTTCGTGTGTTTTATTTTCATGTTTAAATTGCTGAAAAGAAAAAAAGATAATCGCATAGTCGAGCATCGCTTCACTGTAGTCACTGTAGATTGTAGATCTGTTCCAGTGAGCGGACTATTGGAATGGCAGTTTAGATATCAGAACCTCCAGTCGTTGGTTGGGGGTCTAGCCCCAAAGGCTGCTTGCTTGGAAATTTGGTGTTTATGCTCAGATCCCTTGTGATTTTTGTTTATCTGGACCTATGTTTATTATGAACCTATGTAGGTTCATGGTTGTATGTGATGAGTGGTTTGGCATAAGCCAGCCTATTTTTTGAGTTTTGCTTAGACTTTTCTAGTGCTTGTGAAGGCTGCATGTGCAGCTTCTCTGTTTTTTTTTTAAAAGCTCTGACGGTAATATTTTACTAATGGTCAAAGAAATTTTTGGTGTCAAAAATAACATAAAATCCTAAATGCCTATGGGTTTCTGCCTTGACAATTTTATCGGTCACAAGTGATAAACAATAAACCCTTATGGGTACATAAGATAACAGTAATGGCAGACCTCTGAAGCAGTTTTGTATCTTTAAGAAGACAGAGAGATTTTAATCTATTTGTTCTTTCCTTGTGGGAATTTACGGAGGATTAGAGATTTATGACTGCAATGAAGTGAGAAGGGAGCTGAATATAAATAGAATCTTACGCTTAAATATGAAGCAACTACTACTTAGGAATAGACTTGATTACAGTGCACGACAGCAGGTAAATTAAATTGCCTCTTAGTTTTACAAAGTAGGGTCAAGCACCCTTTAAAACAAATAACTTAGTAATCCAGTCTAGCTTTTTACAAGCATGATTATGTCCCACCTAAAAAAGTTAAAACAGACACTTACTTAAACCCTAAATCCTGACGGGAAAATCCCCAATGTTACACGCCATTAATACTGACCTGAAGAAGAACGACCTCTCTGATGAACGTGCATTTTACTGCAATCATCATCTTTCTTCCCAGTTGTTGGTGAACTTAAAATTGCTTCATTATCTTTCTTCCCAGTTATTCGTGAACTTGAGATTGCTTCAACAGCTCCTGTATGTCGATTTAGTTGTACTTCTTCATTGTGCTACAGTGCGTTTTCTTCCTCGACTGAATTAGAAAAGCTTTCTGGGCCTTTCTCAGCAACCAGCTTATCGGGAGAGACTGTATTCTCTGTTGATGATGATGGTGATGGCGATGCAATAGAATAGACATTGGCAAAGCTCGGCATAAGTCTTCTGTCTATTAATCTTTCTGAGAGAGGAAGTGCAGAAGCTTCAGCGACTCTAGCACCCAAACCTAATGCAAAGACAATCAAAGAAGTTGCAATGGGGACAAGGGGTTCGAGCAATTCCTTCACAGTTTTCTCCGAATTTGGAGAACCTGCGGCACACAGAGTTCTGATTCTGCACTTGGGCTTTGATTGTAGGAGGAAATTTATTTGTGCGGGGGAACATTTTGGGTGCCTGCAATATGTCCTCGTGTTCCCAACAAATATCCCATTTGGTTACCGAGGATGTCTTATGGAAATGGGATTTGGGTTCTGGACCAAATTTTGAATATTCAATTAAGACACCAGTGTCTGAGCGAAAGCAGCTAGATGTGATAGACATTTTTGTTTGATAGACCAAATCAATCAATCGAAGTCAATCGTTGTGGGTTTTTCTATAAAACATGACTAGATTTACGGTTATATGCGATGGGTGTTTTGTACTGAGTCCTTAAAATACGAGCAACATTCAGTAATTTAGTGGCATATCCCATGCCTATCCTCCTATAATGAATCCGTATGACGAAGGGCCTTCAGCGTTTTGGTCTGCTTTTATTCCTTCAAAACAATTCAATTCATTTCGTTCATAGAAGGAAATTGTAACTTCTCACCATTCTATCGAGTCTTTGTACATTAAACCTGCATCATCAATGAACATGGCCAGCGCTAAAACCATTGTGCAAGAGATTTTTCGAGATTAAATTTCAAGGTTTTTATAAACTTTTATATAAATCAAACTAACCCTTGCAAATTTATATATATGGGGGAGAGATTTGTCGAGATTAAATTTCAAGATTTTTATAAATTTTTATATAAATCAAACTAACCCTTGCAATTTATATATAAAAGATAGATTAGTTGAGATTAAATTTCGGGGATTTTTATAACCTTTTATTTAAAGTTATTTATCAGTCAAACTAACACTTGCAATTTATATATAGGATAATTTTTATAATATTAATTTTATACACTACTCTATATATTAAAATTATTAATTTCATAGTTCTTGTATTGAGGTGTGGTTAAATAATTTTTGTAAGGGTATGGGTGTAAAACATTGTTATTGGTAATGGGTTGATATTAGCCTTTTTCTTTTCTTTTAAGGGATGTGTTGTGTGGATTTGTGTGTGAATAATAAATGGTTGAATATATCATATTTAGTGTTTTGGAATAGTTTGTAGGTTTTTAAAACCTCATCTCATTTTATATGTTATCTCATATTGGTTGTGAGGTTTTGCTAGGATCCTCCCTTAGGGTGTAATGGGGGCAAAGAAATCGTTAGAGTAATAATTGAGCATAAAGATCGGTTAATTATGTTAAGGTAAGTTGTAATGACCATAAAGGTGGCATAGTCAGTAAAAATCCTAGTGTAGAAGGGTTAGGAATATTTACAAACAAAGATCTCATTCCAAAAGATCAAGATGAATTAAGAAAGGAAGTTCAAAAGGTGAAAAAAACCATTAAAGGAAATGGGCAATAATTGGGAGTAAGAAAATTATTATTAGGGATAGAGACCAAAAAGATAATAATAAATAAGAATTCTAGGCACTCTAGATCCTCTCTTGGAACTATTGTGGCTTTCCAGAGAGCAAAGGGCCCATGTTAAGTTGGATCTTGAGTAGAATTGATATTATATTGCTTGTTGAAACTTAGGAGCATGAAGAATATAAGATCACCAATGTAGAAGGTTTTGTCTTGTGGTCGGTATGGAACAAGAGATCCTACCATAGAGGGATTGGAAGCATGGCTTGTTAAATAAAGATAAAGCATTTTCCCTCATATTAGGATTTACAAGAAAGACCCTTTCAATTCGTACATATGAATGGAGATTTTAGATGTTAATGCTAAGAATATTTGTATACAAATATGTTATTTTGCACATATTAATTATACATTTTATAAGAAAAACAATCTAAATAAAAATTGTCCTCATAATGGCTTGAAACAAGATATTTACAATATGAGAAATGAAGGCAATGTACTCTTGCTATGAGACTTTAATGCTAAAATAACAACAAACAAAGCCATTATCTTAAGTAATAATTCCAACCCTAATCCTTTATGGCTAGATGGGGACCATGTTTTAGCTAGTATATACAAAATACATTATGAACATTTGGTTAAGAATTTGATCAGTGTCCCCCAGATGTGGGTGCCTGTCAAGTTAACATGGACACGGGGGAGGCTGACAGGGCCATCCCCCACACCTTTGGACTTCACCAAACCTCCCTCATTTAATGTGGGCCTTTAATCTGGCAAGGGACGTGGCCAGCGCCAAACACTCAGATGGGACTAGGCCGTCAATTCGAAGCCAGTCCGCATTTATTTTCCAGCAGGTCGCTTGGGCCAAAGCGCCTTCCATTATGCTCTATGTCGTGCGTTAAGCTGGAGGTTTTTTTGCTTGGCTAAACTTCCCAAACCACGAACATTCAAGGTGAGTATACGCATTAGGATTCAATCTGCTGAGGGGTCATAACTCTAAGGACCCTTTGAGGAGGAGAGGAAGACTTACGAGCCGCAGCTTTAAGTCTGGTAGATAGAGGAGTATAAGGGGCCGAGAAAACATCCACCGCATCGAGAGGGGTACTGGTTTTTTTTTCCACCTTATAGTTATATTCTCAAAGCGAATGGAATTGAGAGGAAGAACCGAAGGGGAAAGAGGAGTCATATCAGAAAAAATGCTCAGAGATTTTTGAAGGGAGGGGTCGGTAAAAGACGGAGAAGATGTCGGGCTGTGTGGAGATGAAACCAAGGGCGAAGTACCAGATGTGCCAAGAGGAGGGAAATCTGCATCAGAGAAAAGTGGAGGAACAGTTTTCGGTGGGGGAGATGGTAAAGGAGGAGAAAGTGTTGGAGCAGCACTAGAATCCCGAGACGGGGTTGCCTTAGGAACCTCCAAAGGAGAAGAAGGCTGAACAACTGAATCACACGAAGGGTGACAAGATCGAAGAGTAGAACTATACAATGGAAGGGGAGCATTTGCAGACAAAGGAGTTCCACGGATATCATCCACAAGAGACAAAGGGGAACGAGTAGTCATGGAATCGCCCAAAGGGAGACAGGATTGAGGAGAAGTACTATCCAAAGAATGGGGAATGGCTAAGGATTTAGGCAAACCACGGTTCACATCCACTGACTCCAATAGTGCCAAGTCCAAGTCCGAAGCATCATCAAATAATGAACAAGAATTTTTTAAATTACCAACAGAGGGGTCAGGAGGAGACGAAGCCAAACATACTTGAGAATGCCTTTTGATAGGTGAGTTGGTATGTATAGCCACAGATGGAGATCTATGATCCAGGGAAACAGACACACTGCGAAGGGACGAACAGGCACGTCGTAGGTGGCCCGTTTCCCGACAGAAACTGCACCTGAACGGGATGCCTTGGTAATCTAGACGCTGAATAAACAGTCGCTCTCGACATAATATCTCGATTTCAGCAGGAATCCCTTTCGTAATGTCTACCTCAACGAGTATTTTGGCCATCCTTTTGTCGAAGGATTTCATAAAATCGTCTTCCAAAGCCACAAAGAGGCCAATAGTGTTTCCAACTCCCTCCAGTAAAGGCCGGTTCCAAAGGGGAAAAGGTAGTCCCAGAAGAAGAGCCCACAGGTGCCTTTTCCGAATTATTTCTCGCGCCGGATCAAAATTTACATGCCATCGGTCAAGAACAAGTGACCCTTTTCCAACTCTCCAAAGTCAATTCAGGACCTCTGTCGCATGCGCATCTTCCAGGAACACAAAAACTATCCAACCCCGAACCAGAAGGCTAATAGCAGGGACATAGCTTAAGAAAGGCTTCCAATGTTCGGTAGCCCAAGAAAACTAGTCTTTTTTCTCCATCGAGACATACTCTAATCTGCTTATAAGCGCACGGGCACACAAGAATTCAACCCTATCCAGATATATATCATGACCCACAGTATATCGCAGTTTACCGTCCAATATTTTAAGTGCCTTAGCCTTTCTACGTCGGCGGAAGCATGCAGTGGCCTGGTACATAGTAGGGTCGGCAGACCCATCATGGGTCTCCGACATTAGGTCCGAGCAGAGATCTCCACTACAAATGCCACCGCGTCCAAGAAAGGGACAGTAAAAAACCGCACCCACCAGTCAAAACAAATGCCAATGCATCCAAGTAAGGGACAGTAAAAAACCTCACACACAACAAGATACCCAATAACCAACCCTAGTTAGGGTGTAAACAGAAGGTGACAGCAGGTTAAAAAATCCAAATGCCCACCAAATCATTACAGATTGAATATACTTGAAATATAAGACAAACCGAAATCAAACCCTAGGTAGGGTTTGATCCATAGTTACTAATTAGACTCATCAACGCTGGAGTCAGCAACCCCAATCAAACCGAAGTCAATCGAAAGCAAGAAAACCAGAGAAAGAGACAACCTGAAATAGTGAAGGAGCAAAGGGTTAAGGGAAAACCCTAATAAACCAATAAAGCGACAGCCGTCTTTGTCAAAACCCCAAAAATTTCAAAAAATTTAAAACTTTTAAAATAGCATAAATATATGTTAACACAATCGTTAATTACTGATTAGTTAATGCTATTAATTTTGTAACTGCATGATCTTTACTTGTTTGGAATGCTAGATGAGTTTCTCTTCAGTTTTCTGATTGTTCTTCTGTTTGCAACAGCAAGGGGATATGCTACGTTAGACTGGGCTTACTTAGCTGTAAAGCTAACGCACACAGTTTTTTTTCTTTCTCTTACAGATCTACAGGTAAAGTTTTGGATTGCTGCTAACAGATCATTCTAGAGTAAATAAATCATATGCTGTTACCAAGTTCATTCAGTAGAGAATTATATAAATAGATCGCATGTTAACCAGACTATTCAGCTTCTACAGGTATAGCCTCCCTTATTTCACTTTTGATAAATAGCAAAATTGATGGAAAAGGGTTAAAAGACACTAAAGAAAAAGATCGTCATTTCCAGTTATATCTATGAACCTTCCAGTTGAATGAACATTCAGAAATAAAGATGGCAGTTTACATAGATTTCTTTTCTAACATTGCCTATAAAATTCTTGAATTACTAGCACTAGGTAAAGGCTACAAAAGTGATGTGCATTAGTGAATTTAAAGGCTGAAAAGAGGCTCTTACAAGTTTTTAAATGTCGCCCTTTTTGAATGGTTAACATTACCAGCTAATCTCTTGTAAGTAAACAGAGTTCTTTATATTAATAAGGACATAGACATTATAATAATATAAGTCACAATAAATGGTCTACTACCCATGTTGTACATGGTCACTCCTTGAGAAAGTAACTCATAAATAATAATAATACCACTGAACATGTAAAAGTATGGGTTAGACTCCTGGTTAACGTTATTACATTAAGGTAATTGGTCGCAAGGTATATACTGCATAATTTATACGACCATAACACTACACTTAAATTTCATTAGTCTTGTAATATAAGTTCATTGATTATATTATAATCAAATGAACTAACCTCAAGTGAGGTCTCAAATATAACTTCTACATCTCAAATATTAAACTAGGTTTATCACATAACAAGAGTCGACTTTTAGATCATGGTTGCAAAACAAGGTTTCATGGTTTAAGGGCTTAACACCATAATGCATATAATTCAAGGTTTAAATACCATAGATGAATGTTAACATGTTACACCTCGAACTAGGGTTAACATATATAGAATATAGTTTAAATCATATTACAATATGATGTTTGTTTATATAAACGATATCTAACATTATGATGTTTAACATAATGCAGGTCAAGGTCGAAGGTGAACATAAGGAACCTTCCCACCATAATTTCGTTGGCCTTGGCAATGATATGAAACATTAGAGATCGACCCACTCATTAGCAATAATTTAAGGGTTGACGTGGCTGCCTCCTCGCCATGCATTGGGCGAATATAAGTTGACTTGCCTCCAATTTCACTTCAGTCCTCCTCTCGCCTGCGGGCTTTGAGCTCTGCTCGGCCAAACCCTAGTGGTTCTTGCTGGTTGATTTTTGTTATGAGACGGTCTGGTTTACAGCTCTTCTCCGTGGTGCCCCTTCGTGGTGATGTGTTGTGTTGCTCCTTCGTGGGCTGTGTTGTGTTGCTCCTTTGTGGGCTTTGTTGTGTCAATCCTTCGTTGTGCTCTGTCGTACTGCTCCATCGAGGTGTTGTTCGATTGTTCTTTCGTGGTTGTACAGTAGTTCATGTCTTGAAGGTGTACAGCATTGTTAACGCTGGTGTTCAGTATTCGCGTCTCCTTTGGGAAAAAGAGTTTGGGTTCCATTCGGTCCATTTCTTCCGGTGAAGAAAAGGGTTTCAATACCCTGGTTCTTGACTGCTTTTTGCTCGACCCTTCGCAGGTAAAGGCTGTAAATATATTATTGTTTATCATTTAAGATTAGTTTGATTTTAAAACTGTTAGGGTTTCTAACATACGACTGCCCTCTGCTGGCAGGTTTGCTCTTCAAAGTCAACTGTCTTACGATGGCAGGTTTGCCCTTCAAAGTCGCAGCTGAAAACAAAAAGGGTTACGGCTCAACGCTTCTCGGTAAGCCTGGTTCTCGATGCATGTCTCCTTGCTGTTATGTTGACAGGGTGCACTTAACGGTTTCTGGGTTTCTCTGCAATTACGCTAGCTGTAGATTACTTCAATGTTTCACTAGGGTATATCCCTGTGATAAAAGATTATACGGCTCCTGGCCGAGGCTGTATTTAATAGTTTACCTGTAAATTAGAGTGGCGAGGGTTGATAGGTGTAAAACTTTGGTTTTGGGTTAAACCCTAACTCTTTAAGAGTTTTTACGGCTACGGCCGTGGATGTAAAATGGTTATTTACTGCAGGTTTTAGTTTTAAAACAAGATTTACAGGCTTAAAGCCTTTGCATTATTTAAAAAGTAAATAGTTTTATACAGACTGCGAGCCTTGCTTTTACAGTTATTTGTGTTTGTTCTTATAGGCCATCGGCCTTGCATTTGCAGTTAAGGGTTATTAAAATGATTCAAGTAATTATTTTCCATGTATTTATTCGAGCTGAGTAATATTTTACTCTCAGTGCTATATATGGTGTGCGCAACTGGTTTTTCTTTCTTACTGTAATGAATAGTTCAAAAGGGTAATACTTACTGGTTATCATTTTATTAACCCAGCTGTAAATGCTTTAAATGGTTTTTATATAATTTTCTTTAGTTTAGTTTTTAATAAAACTCAAGCTCCATGATGGAGCACTCTGTACTTTGTATTTTTAATTCTATTTTATATAGATA
>LPNX010395209.1:75248-101372 GCA_001517045.1 Pseudotsuga menziesii | reverse complement strand
TTATATCTACGATTATGTGCATTAACTTCAAGTGCTTAGAACAAAATGAATTGTCTTATCAAATTTTGTAATACATGTAATGACATGTGACATGAATGAATGTATCCATTCCTTTGATATATATATTTTAAGGTTTATATTGTTTTTAAAGAATATATAATGTTTTAGAATATATATAAAATTTATATATTTCTTTCTTTAACTCATTGTACTATTTATTAGATTGATTAACCTCTATTATTTCTACTCTAGGTGAAGCCATTTCTATTGGATTTGTATTCTTCATATTCAACATCATGGTTTTAGTAGTCTATGAAACTTGTATCCACTATTATTTCAAACAAACATACTAATTAGTATAATAAGATCTAGAAAAATATACATATTCTGACAGGTTTGGTGCAGTTGTCTATGCTTGTATAGATTGTGAGTTGGTAGCAATTTGTGATTTTAGAGGTTTTTATTTGTGCTAACAAATAACTCATCTTCTTCTCTTTATCTTCTACTAGACCTTGGAACTTTACCATAATTGCTAGCAGTTCTTCTTTTTCTTGTTCAACATTCTTTATCTCAACTATATGAACTAGATATACATTTGAAAATTTAGCTCTTTCTTGAGTTTGGAAATATCATTGACTTTAGTTCCTATTGGAGACTTGATTTGAGATCCATCATAAGGATTAGAACTCAAGGAAACTATCTTTTCTTCCAGATCCTTTGTACTTTTTCTTTATTTTCTATGGTTGTCCATGTTTCTACTTTTAATGTGTCTCCAACCTTATTAAGGACTTATTTCAATCTTTTTTCAATCTTTTTAAATGTAACTACCTATACACATATCATGAAACTCACCTTATTGAAGAAATCAAATTTATATGAGATACCAAATTAGATACAATCTATGATATGTTCTTTTTCTCTATAGTCACTCATTCTGGTAGGGACATGTACCTTGGGTTCAACGATTTCATATATTAAGGTTTTTATTTATGTGGTCCGCTACTGATAGGATTATTTTCTGAGGAGGGATGATATGATATCTATCATCATTTATAGATTTAACACTTTCTTTTTTAATATCCTTATATATTGATTGGAAATATGTTTGAACTAGGATAAGACTTGTTTAAGTAAGATCGTTTTCCTTTTGGGGCATTGTGAACACCAACAAAGGATAATGAATGAATCTAGTTGGTGTATTTCCTCATGCTGTTGACTATTTTCAAAATTCAACAATATATTTGGGAAATTCTACCCCTATGTAGTTCTCCACTAGTGCTTGATATGTTTCATATGGTTGTATCCTATCTTTCTTTGGCTAAGGAGCCTGCTCATCTTGATCAATCTCCATATATGCAATTAACTCCTTATCCCCTCTCTTTTGTTCTGATAAGTGCTCTTACTTACTCCACTCTACTGATATCTTTTGAACTTATTCAATTTCATTCCAACTCTCCTTATTGGCCACTTTCTCCCATTCTTGTATGGGTTGGAAATCATACAGAACATTCTTGTTTTCTAGCCTCTGGTTTGAGATGACCTTGTGTGGGTCATAAGATGCAACTTCTGCTTTTCCCAAATTTAGTTTCTCTAGAAACTATTCGATATAGTTTAGAGAAATTAAGTATTTCACCTAAGAAGGGATAACAAATTTAGGGATATAAAATGTTCTATGTTGTATAAAACTATTGAAAGGTAATTCATCAAATACAAGTATTTTGTTGACATATTACATAGCTAGGACTCTCAGAGTAAACTTGTAGGGTTTCCCTTCAAAACCATATATTTGAATTACGTTGTGATATTTGAATAGGAACAAGTACCTGACCATTGTTTCTAGACTAAAATGAAAACGTCTCTTTACCTTCATTGGGCATTCTGTGATGGTAAATCCCATGGATTATTGTGTATGCAATATTCCTCACCTTATTTGAAAACTATGTGTAGTTAGATTTGTTTTCATCTCTCAAAAATAAAGGATTCCATTCATAAATAGGGATATCATATCCACGCTCATTAGTGATATTCAATCCTATAGCTTAAAAATATTTGACATTTTGAAATTAAAATATGAAGAAGTGATAGGATGGGTATCTGAAAACTTCCATTGAAGGGAACAAGGGGTCTAGGTGTTAATACCTCGGTCGAGGGTTTAACAAGCCCTCGACCGAGGTATGTTTTTTTGTTTTTGGCAAGATGCGCTTGCCAAAAAGTGTTACCCAGGTCTGTGGATTCACCCATCTTTATACCAACCTTGCTCGAGCCTTAGGTGGTTTTGGCTAGAATGAAAATCTAGCTTAGGAAGTGTATGGTCTCCCATGTTATTGATTTTGTACTTGTACAACAGGATCCTAGTCATAGCTAGGCTCTCGATAGGGGAAATACCCACTTCTATAAGGAGAATAGGATATGGTGTACATTGATTTTAATTTTGAGGTTATACGCTATAAAACGCTTCTGGATTTGCTCAATATTTATCCAGGATTCTCTAGAGATCCTGCAACCCCAAACCTCACATCCATACAAGATAACAGAAGTGACTAAAGTTTCTAAGAGAAGCTTATTTTTATCCCACATCACAAGGTTTGTTGCTTTACAATTATTTTCAAGACCAAAGTAAGCTTTCCACCCTCCATTAATCCTTTTCTCAATGTTATAGTTCGATTTGAGCTTGTGATGAATATCAATTCATAGGTATTTGTAAGAAGACACTTCCTCCAAGTTGTTGTTGTCATACACAAAATTAGCGTAAGTGTCCTTCTTGTATTTGATAATCATAACTTTTGTTTTGTCAATATTGATAGTCATACCTATGATGGTAGAGCAGAAATCCTTAAGAAGTCGTAGTTGCTTATCAAGATCATGTGGATGCCTTGCTAGAAGAACAATACGGTTGGCATAGAGAAGAAAGATGATGACTATTTCAGTTAAGAACGTGCTAGCACAACGTGCTTCTTCTAAGCAACCTTCTAACTTATCGATATAAAATCTTTAAGATAAAATATTAATATTTCATTTCAAAGATTAAAAGCTTATTGATCTCAATTAAAATTGAATATATTAATAATTAAACAAAATATTAATTTTCTATCTTAAATTTTTTAAATACTTCAGATAAAATAATCTCATTAAAATAATAATTAAACATAAAACATGTTTGATGACATTTAAAGTTTGAAGAAATGATAAATAAAAATAAAAATAAATAATATAAAAATGAAATTCTAAAAGAATTTGACATGATAAAAATTAAGCTTGAATATGTTCCAGCAAAGGCACAGAAATATATTTTATACTATTTCTAAAAGACGCAGTAGCAACAAAATTATAATTGGCAATTTGGGGAAAAGGCTTTTTAACTTATGCTTTGAACCATAATTTTGCTCCGATGACGTGGTATGTATGTAAAAATTAGATAATGCAGAAAAATTCACCATCTAGGGATTTCCACCGTATAGAATCGTTTCACACAAGTTAGCGGAATATTTTCTGACATGAAATCTCTGAGGGACATGCATCGCACATCCGCAACACTTTGGCGGATGAACAACGCCGATAGGCATCACATGTTCATCCGTCATACTCTTGTGGAATTTGATCGTTTGAACTGTTTTTCTTGTGGATGAATAATGTTGATAATGATAGGTATCACGTGTTAAGCTGTCATAGTATTGTGGAATTTGATGGTTTGATATGCTTCTTGGCAAGATGAATTTCTTGAAACTTTAGCTCTATATATGGTGGTATGGATGACTAATTTTGTTAAGGTATATGCTCTTTGATTGGGTTTTGACCATCCATCCTTAATCAAGGATTAACAGAAGGCAACAACCCAATGCCAATGTTGATTAAAATCATGAATCACTTGATCATCTTTAATCAAAGATTAAAAGAACACGATGACAATGTTGATTAAAGTCACCTATCACCGTCGGCGTACGTTGATCCATCGGTAGTACTCTCGGTACTCGTTCGGAACTTCGAGTCGTTCTGGCTTTATGACGTCCTTTGTCTTACCTGAGCGTGGACATAAATCAATCCTCAATCTCTGAATGTTGCAAATTTTCCCTTGAAGCTGAATCGATGGAAGGACGAGAGGAATTAATGTTTTCTTGGATGCACAGCCCATGGCTTCGCTCACCGCCCTTTGTTTACGGGTATTTATGACTTCTTGTTTTTTTGTGCTTAAACACAATGGAATTTCTGCAACTGATCTGTTTATTTAATGAAGAGTCCAGGGGTGTACGTTTCTTTCTTAGTTTGGCCTTGGTATTCTGCATTTTATACTTATTCAATTCTGGTAGATATAGACCATTCTAATTCTCATTTTTTTGGGTGTTTTCTTTACACAATACTCCAGGATGTATGTTTCTTTCTCGGTTTTGCTTTGGTATTCCGCACTTCATATTAATTTGATTTTGGAAGATGTAGACCATTCAAATTTTAAATTCTAATTTTATTTGTGTTTTCTTTCCACTTTACTGTTGTATTTTTGTGTTTTCTTTTCACTCTAATGTTAATATCAACATTTCCTGTATGGAGAATGATATTTTATATTTTCTGTTAAATCTCCTCAGCAATCGAGCTTAAATTGCTCATATATTTCGGTAGCTGTGCCAACACCAAGTTCAGAGTTCAATTTTGGTAATTCCTATGTACATACATTCATGGTTAAATTGTAAATTCGTATTTGTTAATGTTTCTTTGCTTTCCCTAGCATTTGTGTCCATCATAGTGTTTTGTCTTGTTAGACTAAAGGATCCGCCCATTTATCATAAAGCCCTCGACCAAGGTTCATACCTCGACCGAGGGTTAATAAATACCTCGACCGAGGGCTGAACAAAACCTCGGTGATCAAGGGATTTATAAAACCTTGGTCGAGGTGTTAATACCTCGATCGAGGGTTTAACAAGCCCTCGACTGAGGTACGTTTTTTTGTTTTTGGCAAGATGCGCTTGCCAAAAAGTGTTACCCAGGTCCGTGGATTCACCCACCAAGTGAGCTAAGTTTAAAATGTACGTAAAAAAATGGAAAGATAAAGGTTTTTTTTTTATTAAACTCTTCTCTCTCGTTCTCTGTGCTTGCTTTCGTTTCCTGCAAATCACAAAAGAAATGAAAAAAAAAAAAAATTCCACACAAGGGGGTTAGATCTTGGTTAGTTTACCTGGAAAGTCTATGTTTTCAAGTTTTCTCGTTGTTTTTTATTTTCCGTGATAGCACAAGGTGCACGGCAAAGAGCATACGTGGCCGAGAATACAAGAAAAGAAAACTTTCCCTCACTGTTTCTGATTCGCCGTGATCGCTCAAGGTGCACAGCAAAGAGCATACGCAGCTAGGGAAGGAAACAGTTCGAGACTAGAAAAAAAAAGATATAATAAAAAAACTGATAAAATATGAGAGATTTAAAAAAAAACAAATCCATCACTTTAACATTATACTTTCAAATTTTCCAAAATGGGTGTTTCCGGAAGAAACGAAAACAGTTTTCGATGAAAAAAAAACTATTTCCCAATGGAAACGATGCTCCGTACGCAATGGAATAGCTCCCATAGGCCACAAATGCACAGAAAATCCAGAACCAAAAACCCTTTCAAAGTTTCAAAAACACCGATTCCAGATCTTGATCAAAACCGAAAGAGGCTCTTCATAAATGTTCTAATACCATGTTCAGGTACATAGGGTACACCCAAAAGACTGAACACCTTCAGCAACTGCTTCACACAAATAGATCACAAATCAACACACCAGTGTTTGTCATGTGGTTAAAACCCTTGAGAGGAAAACAATCCATGACCCAGCCAAATAGCTACTTGGAGCAATTTATTATGCAAAAGAAAGAAATTTACATGAGCTTCTCATAATCAATCAACTAGCCAAGGACCCTCTATGCTTTTTAAATAGAGATCATAGACCAATTGAGTGTTAAGCCACATATCAATGGTAGGTATGATCTAAGAGAAGTTGAACCGTTGGATCACTCTATGTCTAGAACATATCATGACCTCCGGATTAGAATATTTACAAATTCATACTAATGGATACTAAAGAAACACACTTTTACCTAACAGATATATTACACAATTTGATCTTAACTAACTCCTAAGTGTCTAAATATCCTAACATTATTGAGTATACTTTCTAGTGCAATATTATACTGTAGTAAGTGAGATTTTCATTAAGTTCTTAGGAGCATCCCATAGAGATTGTGGAAGGTGAGGAAGTGGTTGATCTGAAGTCTAACTAGGGGGATGGATGATATCATACTCATATTAATAATATCCTAGTTTAGAGGGGGAATCTTCCCTCTTGTGTATTTCAAAAAATAAAAATAAGGAATGGTGTATTTCATTAATCTTCAATGAATGAAGTAGATAGTATAAATAATCACCCTAGACTTAAATTCGAATTAGGTATTTATGAACCCTAATTAGGTTTAACATGAGTGAATATATCCTCATGATAGCATGCACACTCACTAGGGTGAGTTAACTACCCCATCGCTACGCTAAGTGAACCCTAAGTGAACTAGGAGACACTCTAATTATAGTTCCAACTACATTCAAGCTCAAGTGATTAATTATAGGCACATGCATGTGATCCAGGGACTCTAAAGACTCATCTAGCACACATGAGGCTAATTAGATCCTAGGAAGTGAACTAATATATGCATTAAATTCACATTGAATTGACATGAACTAAACTGAACTAAACTAAACTAAGCAAAGTTGCATTGGAGAAGGGCACCATTTAGGCCATGCATGTCAGTATTAGGTCCCTGATATTTTTAATTAGTTTATGAGCAAGGGTTTAATAAAAGGGTTTTATTTTCTCTTATTTAGATCATGGCAAACCCAAGAGACAAGCTCAAATTGATATGGAAATCAGTGAATTTGCAATTTTGAAAACCATACAAACTGAGCAATTTATATTAATATACATTTTTTAATTATTAATATACAGTACCCCGTCGGTTATCCGACGTTCAATGCCTAGTAGTTATTATCAGATTTCATGTCAATTTGATGACGTTGCTATGGCTTCAACGATAGTGTTGACGTGCAATAATGGCTATGCACGCAACGAGGGAAGACAACCCAGACCAGGATCCTTAGGGCAGGCTCCAAGCTGTTTGGGATGGTTGTTCCCAACAGGTTTAAAGGCTCTGTTAGCCTGAAAGTCTAATTGTTAAAGCTAATGCTACTGATTGTTAATCAAACCTATACCTATGACTACAAAGGTTAATTGATGTTATATAGTACAAGAGCAAACTGTTAGATTAAATCTACTTAAAGTAGTTAATTAAAAATACAGGAGTAGAAAAATGAGTATTAACAGGATTGATGTTCTACAGAGATATATTATATACACTTGTACAGTAATTACAAGAAATAATATGAATGTAATACATATATACAGATCTGATTCAAATAGGTTTTTAAACAATATAATTGACAAAAGGAAAATTATATTAAACTAAAATAAGTCCTATCCTGATCAGGAGCAATTCAAATATTAACCTGTAATCAAATTCTACTAATAAAACTACTGCATGAATACTCTTGACAATATTAAAAGAAATCCGAATATTAACAATACCATACAGTAATCACGATATATCATACAAGCTATGATGACAATCATCAATTTCTCAACATGACATATCAGCAAAATCGAAATAGTAAAAGTCGATAATTATATAGAAAATATTTGCAAAATTATTTAAAGAATATTATGACAAACATTAATAATATGGAAAAAGGATGACAAGACCAAGAGATACCATAAATCATATGCAAAGTATACAAACTATAAACATATGTTAAGTATCACCAGTTCAAAATATTGTAGCTGCAGACAGGAAACTGTCTCAAGTCACAGGTTAATCAAACCGTAGTCTTGTCTTCACGTTCCCCAAACTACCGACCCCCCATTCCCCTATGCTATATCCCCTATAAATACATTTAATCTCCAAAAATAAACAGTTCTAAACACTGGAGATAGCATAATCAAAATATTTAACTGATTTCCCATAAAAATGACAAGTGGAAACATGTCATTTTTCAACATACGTGGAAATATTCGATTCATAATAGTGAATCAAAAACATCAAAAACACTGATGAGGTAACGACACCTGGCAAACAACTCCTGCAAAATCGTTTTACTTCCAAACATATAGGGATCATCCATGCGATAAGGAATGATCAAAATCCGGGAAAGAAGATCCAACATATCACCTGTGACACTGCAAACCCAAAATAAATATAATTAAAACGCAAACACACAAAGCAAATCAAACAAACTAAATAATAAATAAATTAACACAAACAAAATACCTGTAAACAAAAACTCGATTTTCAACCTATCATACTTCAAACCTGAAAAACATAAGTGCGTCCCAACACATCATAACTTCACAGGGGCGTTAAAGACCTGGATATTTACCCCACTTGAAGGGCTTTGCGACTGTCCCTTAAACTGCATAAGTGCAACTTGAGCATTAAACTCCTGAACCTTTTCTTCATTTTTATCATTCTCATTCTGTAATTTAAGAACTCTTCTGATCGGCCTATTCTTGTGATTTCTTAAACGCAAGAGATGCTTGTCACTCAAATCCACTTTCTCCTTTAACTTAAGATTATCAGCCTCCATCATATCACGATTGGCTACTACTTCATTTACCCTTTCTTCTAGTCTGCGTATCTTGTCCAAGAGACAGTTAACAAACAGAGGGTGCATCATATCCTCTACGCAATGAAAACCGGGTGAGCTCGTCTCTACAGGGTTCTCCTTAGCTGGAGGATCAATAACAGGATCTACCTGGACATCTTTATCAAAGACAGGAAGGTCCTTATCAATCACAGGGAGACTCTCATCAACAAGGTTCGAAACGAACTCAGGCTGAACATTATCATCATTAACAGGCAGTGCAAGGTCTGCTTCTTCATCATCTATAACAACAGTCTAAACCCGAACATTATCAGTCACGGGGGGTATGACAGTATTACCTTTGGCCATACTCCTAGTAAATATTCCTATTGCTTTAGCTTTTGACCTGCTACTTCCCCGATTACATGTTTCATCAACATTGTTTTTTGGCATAACCGGTGACAGAGACGAAGACTGTCTCATGCATTTAGAAAACAAAGGGGTGCTAGGGCTTCTCACAGGAGAAGACATAGGATCATTACAAGGATTGGGGCTTGTGTGGCCAGTGGGGTTTGACAAGGGTTTACGTAAAGAAGAGACTGAAACTGGATTCGGCTCTTGATGTTTAACACACTCGTCGGGATTTTCAAACATACAATGGAAAAAATTCGAAAAGCCATTAGACTTGATGAATTCATCGCACGACCGTTCTGTCTTTGACAATTCCCTCTCAATTAACATTCGGACCAAACCATGGTGAAACAGACTATGACTAACATGTTTAGGACCCTTTTTAATTGCAGCAGACATTTTAAACAAACTTTGCACCAGATAGTAAGGGAGATTCAATGGAAAACCAATGAATGCATAAATTAACCTGAGGTGGTAGACGTATGCTGAAGACAAGCGACCTTCACAAGTCAGGTACCTGTGGATTAAGTCCAGAACCGGGCGCCATTCCTTTTTAAAATATTTGCAAGCTACTCCAGTTCTAAATGATACCTCTTGACAAGGGTTTTTTAGTAGCTGCCGCCACTCAGTAATGTCCATTCGCTTGTATTTGAACCACCTCTCGCCTGCTAATGATAGACCTGTGGCAAGCACAACTGATCGCTCGTCCACCCGAAACCGGAGGTCACCTACCTTATCCTGAAAATCAACCAAAGACACAGAAAAAACCATCGTGACTTCAGGGTTTGAATCTGAGAATTTCCTTATAAATGGCATCCACCCGACAGCCTCGACTCTGCTTGACAATTCAGGGTTCGACTCAAACAGTTTCATCTCACAGGGTTCGACTCTCACCCCTGGCGCCATCACTAAATGTGTAAAGGCACATAGCCGCACACATAACAAATACCACAGGTCGACGCACGACAACAAACCAGATAGAGAGCACTCGGGGTGCAGATGAAGAAACAAAGACAAGTAATGAAACCTGAGCTTGTGATAAGCGAAATAAGCCATGAGCAACCGCAGACTAAACCCCTGCAAACTCGGCATGGACGGAGACATTATCGTTCAGAGAGGTAATTGATTAATGAGGAATGACGGTCGAAGACTCCTGATAACTCATGTTATCAATTATTTATCCGGCGTTAATGATATGAAGGCTTTCGTTGTACACGAAACATATGTTCCATTAACAGATAGCCACGATAGAGGACAAGTACTGGGAATTAAACATGTTAGACAGAGTTCAGTACCAATGTAATGATACCATATCGACTTCGCAGCAGGTGGATAAAATTTGGAGGCGACGACATAAATTGAACTGACGATAAACAATAATACATATCACCCTTACCGTAGATTCGACTTACCCTTCAAATGTGGCAGACAATACAACATAATACAAACCATCAAATCAAAACTAGACTTTGCAATATAAACCATATTATAAAAATCAACATTGAAACTGCTATGGTGACATTGACTATGGTTTGTAATAAAAAATGTAAACTTAGGATATGGCAAGTAAAACATTTGTCCGTAGACACTCTCGGCTTTATTAGAGTTATAAACAACCGACCATTCATAATCATTAATCAAACTACAAATGAAATCCATAATAATGTGACAAACCATACCAAGTTCAACTATTCCAATATCGCAACCTTATAAATAATTATAGTAACAAAATCAAATAATAAAATCAATTTATAATGTTTTGGATAAGATTCAAGACTAGGATGACGATAAAGGGTATGGGATTTATTAATACTGATTCTTTGATTGTTAACATGAATCTATCCAAAATAATAACTTGAAAATGGTGATTTTGTTAAATAACTAATAGATTGCAAAGGCTGCTTAGAAAAAACATAAAATTCCACTGATTCAGTAGCTCACAGAAAATGGTTATTTCAGTAGCTGATAATTCATTAGATTTGTCTCTTTAAAATTTGAACATTTCATCAAAACAAAATAGGATTTTGTTTGATGAAATATGTTTTTTAAAGGCTGTTGAGCAAGGGAACAACAGGTAGATTTTCATCGCATTTTTGACATCGTGGGGCCCTCGTCCAACAACCTTGTCGCAGGAAATTTGACGTCCCTTGCCGTAGAATATTTGACTGTGGGATTGGATCCCACATGATCATGTGTAAGTGTAGAGCCCTTCCATGGATGGTAGTAGTTGTGTCCTACCATGCCACTGGTTGTAAGTGCAGATCCCTTCCATGGATGGTAGTAGTTGTGTCCTACCATGCCACTAGTTGTAAGTGCTGGGCCCTTCCACAGATGATAGTAGGTGTGTCCTATCATGCTGATGGTTGTAAGTGTTGGGCCCTTCATAGATGATAGTAGGTGTGTCCTATAATGCTGATAGTTGTAAGTGTTGGGGCCTTCCATAGATTATAGTAGGTGTTTCCTATCATGCTGATGGTTGTAAGCGCTGGGCCTTTTCACAGATGATAGTAGGTGTGTCCTATCATACTGGTGAATGTAAGTGCTGGGCCTTTCTGACATAATTCTTGGATGTGTTCCTCCCATGGTAGGATTTAAGTGTTGGGACTTTCTAAGATGGTTCTTGGATGTGTTCCTCCCATGGTCAGATGTAAGTGATGGGAAGGCCTTTCTGACATGGTTCTTGGACGTGTTCCTCCCATGGTCAGATATAATTGCTGAAGAAGATAAAGACCTACATGGAGGCTAGGCCTACAACCAGCATGAAAAAGGGTTGGCTCTGTAGAACTTCCTGTGATGAGAAGAATGAAGAGATAGCACCATTTGATTGAGATAGCGGAAGTGGTGTTGATAATGATGGTCCAGTGATGATCCAAACTTGATGATGATCCAGTGATGCTCCAGATCAAGTGATGATCCAGACTTGATGATGCTCCAGTGATGATCCAGACTTGATGAAGATGACTTGACAATGAAGATGACTTGAAGATGAAAATGAATTGAAGATAAAGATGACTTGATTTTGATCTAGATGATACCGAGAAGAAGACTTGTGCTGATAAATTGTGTCGAGACAATACCTTCCTAGTTAAGAGGTTATGTTGATGTATTTGTCACTTTGGAATGTATTCACCTGTATATCTTATGTATTGTACCCGATGTTTATTCTGGAAAGTATATGTAATGTAATTGAGTCATGTCTTACCCCGATGTTCCTATCGGGAGAATCAATAATGTAAAAAATTCATGTAAAGTCACTGATATTAACCCTCCATTGTAATTCGGGGCAATAGTCCCCACAATTGTGTCAAGGTTAACCCTCCTTGTTGATTGGAGGGAAAAGTCCTGTTGTTCCCCTACCCAACAGCCTTTAAAAAACATTATTTCATCAAACAAAATTGTATTTTGTTTCAATGAAATGTTCAAATTTTAAAAGGATCAATCTAATGAATTACCAGCCACTGAAATAATCATTTTCTGTGAGCTATTGAATTAGTGGAATTTTATGTTTTTAAAGCAGCCTTTACAATCTATTGGTTATTTGACAAAATCACAATTTTCAAGTTATTACTTTGGATGGATTTACATTAACAGTTAAGAGATGGGCATTAATATTTTCTTTTTATATCTTTTCCTCATAACCGAACCTTGAAATTTTTTCTAAGTAGTAATCTCTTGATTTTGTCATTTAATTTTATTACTATGGATGTTGATAAGGTTGAAAAATTGGGTGATTGATCATAATGTGGGTTGACTCGGATGTTAATTAATAGGGTATGCATGGTCGGGTCAATGTAAGTTATGGCAGGTTGTAGAGCATTGGAGGTTTTATAATTTATTTAAATACACAGTACCATATCTGAATTGTTTCTGAGGACGTGTGGCGAGATCAATTCTGAATTTTTGCAAATAAAAGAGACTTTCATTAAATGAATTAGAGGGTGCTGAACTGTGAGGGTTCAACGAGATTATTTCGTGGGTTACATATCATAACTGACATCAAAGGAATGCTTGCAAACACCGCGTTTCTCTGCCAGGAGTTAATGCTTAAACAGCTAGTAATAACAATTTTTGAATTAGTTATCTTGTTTCTACCAGATTGTAGAGATTCGAGGGTCTCACGCGTTAGCTGTCTTCATTCGAGAAATTGCGAAGGATAAGAACGTTGTGGTTTTTTATCACATAATAACTCTCAAAAAAGATACTGTGGAGAATATGGCTATCAAAAAAACAAGCAAATCTGTGAAGTGGCAATGAGAGCTTAAAGATCGAGTTTGAAAATAAATAAATGTGGCCGACCTTTATGATTGATCGCATAATTTTAAGTTTTATTTCATTCCTGTTTTTGCATTTCGTTTATGATTTTGAGTTTAGTTTTAGATGCTATTTATTAATTTGTTGGTTTTGATGACAAGATTGGACGTAGATATTTGGGAATTATAGATCTCAATTGAGTTTCAATCACCCAAGCTCAAAGTTAAAGGGAGCAGCAGTTCAGTTTCCAGAGAAACTGCCGGGATTGTTGCCAGTTACAAAATCGTGTTTTCAACTGACAGGCGATTTTTTGAGCCACATTGTGAGGAACTGGAGACAGATATTAAAAATATGCCACATGGGTTTTCTCCAGAACGGACCCATTTAGTTTTACTTGGGGGGATTTCGCCAGAAAGTGATGGATTCTAGGTGATTTTTGGGATCTTTTGAACATGATTTTTGCAGTTGCGGTCGGCAAAAATTCGCCAGTGTAAAGCTTAGTTTGGGATTCCATTTCTTTGGATCTGTGTTTATTTAAACCAGGGGAATTTGATTGCCAAGGGGGATCTCTGTTTGAAGAATTATTTCTTCAATAAGTTCTTAATGCCTGATTGCTGAGAGAGTTGGGAGTGCTCAACAGTGCCAGGAGAGATTTATCTTCCAGATCTGATGAGACACTGCCAGTGGGGGTCGATAGTTTGGGGAAAAGAGACAACAAGACTGTGGTTTGATCTTTTGTAATTGGAGACAGCTTCCTGTCAGCAGATACAATCTTTAAACTGGTGATAAATTATATATGTTTATAGTTTTATGCTTAACACATGTGTATGCTATCCCTGGTCTTATTACTGTTTTTCTATATTATGCATGTTTGTCATAATCTCATTTATGAAATTGTACAAATATATTATGTTTTGGCTATTGACTTATGCTGAATATCGTTTTGTTAATAAAAGATATGTTGTAAATTGATGACTGACATTGTTACGTACATGGTTTTTACGTATATTGCATGATCTTGGTGATTTCTAATTTTTTTTCAAAGATTTCCAAGGTTATTGATAGTCTTGTTAATAGATCTGATTTCAGTTTAATTCGCATTGCTCCTGATCAGGATAAAACTTACAGCAAAATAACATAATTTCTTTTCTGTTCATCATGTTATTAACAATTCATTAAATCAGAATTGAATATTTATACTGCTGTTAGGTTAGTCTTTGATTTTTATAATTAATGTATATTTGTTAATAATGCAATTTTATAACTCTTTTAACATGTTAATATTTGATTAATTTATTATTATTATTATTATATTATAGGACTTAGATTAGTTTAATATATTTATGTTTCTGTCAATAATATTATTTAAAAATCTATTTGAATTAGATCTGTATATATATATTACATTCGGATTGCTTCTTTGTACAAGTGTAAAACGTCAACCTTGTCAATACTCAGTTTTCTATTTTAAATTTTGAATTAAATGCTTTAAGTAGATTTAATTTAACAGTTTGCTCTTGTAATATATAACCTTAATTAACCTTTGTAATCATAAGTTTGGGTCTGATTAACAATTAGTAGTATTAGTTTCAACAATTAGACTTTCAGGCTAATAGAGCCTTTAAACCTGTCGGAAACAACCATCCCAAATAGCTTGGAACCTGCTCTAAGGATCCCGGTCTAGGTTGTCTTCCCCGTTACGTGCATAGTCACATATGCCCGTCAACAAGTCCCCACAGTTATGGGGCACTAGGGTTATTAGACTCTCATAGAGATGTCGGACCTTGTAATTAATTATTAAGTGGGTCCAACATGTTGAAGTGGACATTAAGTGAACGAAAGAATTTAAATAGAGAGTGAGCCTCTCTATTTATCACACACACACTCACTCACTAGGGCACAATTGTGAGAGAGGAGAAGCTCTCTCAAGAGAGAGAGAGAGAGAGCAAGCTGTTGGAGATCATCTTTATGTTTTTGGGTTTTACTACTGCCATTGGTGCTCATTCTATCTCTGAGGAAGTTGTGGGGTTTTCTCCTTTATCGTTTCCTCGAGGAAAATTCTTTGTGTTTCTTGTCTCTTGTGTTTATTGTTGTGCATGTTATTCTCTTAGATAAGATCCTAAGATCATATTGCTTAAATGATAAAAATCTAACATGGTATCAGAGCTAACTTGAGAAGAAGACATTGTGCAACTACAAAAGCTAGGGCTTATTAATTTTTGGGTCTCTCTCCATAGCCCATCAGCAAAAGAAGGCTAGGCTAACTCTCCATTTAAGGGCACATCTTTTTGTTGAAGTAAAATTTGATTATGGGCATTTTCAGTTTTTGGTATGGGAAATTAGGGCCTTTTACAGAAGAGGAATTTTTGAGTGAGCTCAACATAGGATTTCTCTCATAAAAATCAAATTTTAGAGACTTGGATCGAAATTTTTGGTTGGGTGAAACTCTGGGAAAGTCAAACCCTAGTTTGACCCCGAGCTTGAAAAACCCTAAAATACTAAAATTGATACATTTTGGTAGATTTACTATATCTTGAGATTGGAGAAGGCTCAGAAGCCAAAAATTTCATAGGACAAATATAAATTCCTTATGTACACTATGTCTAATTTTTATCCTCGTATTCACTATATTCTAGGAGATATGATTCCTCCAAGTTAGGGTTCCATCCTCTCCCAAGATTCCTCCCCAAATAGGACACCTAGAGAGAATTGCTATATCTCGGGCTATGAAGGTCCAAATTAAATTTCTCAAGATGTTATAGAAAGGACATGAAATTTACTTTCTATGGTAAAATTTTCAGACATAGAAGATGAAACAGTGACATGTGGCAGTTTGTACAACTTCACTATGCTGAATAGTCCTAAAACATGTCACCTTGGTAAAACGCACATAAGGCCCAATTTGTGAAACCAATTCTGATTAAAACTATGGTGTTGGAACAAGGACAGACGTGTCTACCTTAGTACGAAATTTCAGACATAGAGGAGCAACAATTTAAGATATACCACAGAAATAGTATCAGGAATTTCTGTAGAATAAATTGGTAAACTAGGGATTCTTGTTCCAGGAGCTTCCCTCCACTATTTTCAGAAAAGGAGTACATTGGACAGCTCAAATTGAAGAGGTCTATATTTCTATCCTATCAGATCTAAAATATTCCAAGTTTTGATAATTATGGTTTCTCTAACAAACCCTAGATCAGTCAACTCCAGAACCAGGACAGACACCTCAAATTGAAGGAAGTGATTACTTTCAGCAGACTCTGGGAAGAGCACACACAAGAAGAAGCTCAACTCATAATAAGAGGAAATGGGAGAAATTGAAGATCAAGCTCTCACGATTCAAAGAAGATCCCTCAAGTGATATGAAGGACTCAATTCTTGAAGAGCCACTTATCCATCTTGAGCATTTGGATAAGAAATGATGATGTCATGAATGAAGAAGATGATAAAGCGGAAGGCTCAAGAAGGAGTCTACCCATGAAACAAATAAAGATAAGTATTTCATTGTCATTTCATGATATTCTTTTGTTATGCATTTGTTTATAATCAGTTGATGTATTATGCATGATAGAATGTTTGCATTAATGACAGTATACTACTAATATGAATGTGATGGGTAAGTAGCTCATGGTGCTATACAACACTCCATTGATACTTATCTAGAATGAAATCTCTTTGCTGACATATTGGATTAGTGCACAATCTCCATGTTGTCCTAGTAGAGATGGAAGGCATCTAGAAAGTATCTGTGAGATATGGATGAATGTTGTATTGGCTAAAATAGTTGCATGATTATATCTTTATGCATAAGAATTTACCATTATGAATATGCATTATGAAATGTTTTTAATCATACAACTGGTGCATTTGACTTGTAGGAAGGATCGCGTACAATCGCTTACAAGAAAAGAAGGATAAGACTTGTTCCAAAGAACAAGTGACAACATTTCAAGATTCACTCTGATAATCCAAAATGAAGAATGATGTCTAGGATGCAGTATTGAGACCTGAAGGGAGGTTTGTAGTTCCATCGTGTAATAGATGGAAACATTGTGGGATACAAGGCAAGATTCGTGGCACAAGGCATAGACTATGAATAGACATTTGAAGCCACTAGAAATAAACATGACAGGCATAATCATGTGTGAAAATAAAAGAAGGCCTTGTACAAGCTCAGAAAGCACCCATGGGATAACACATACATGAGGAGCTTAAATATCACCTAGACTAATGAATATCTTAACCTTTGCTACAAGGTTGAAGATGAAAGCCTATAGAGGATGACAGGCTCATAGATGGGTGTGAGAAGAACTTTTGAAAAGTTCAAGATAGAGGATCTTGGTATACAGTGACCCTATATGGATACATAGAATAATAGTAGTAGATGAAGCTACTTGTCACTCCAGTATAGGCAGAGGGAGAATGATGCTCCGCTTCAAAGGGAGTGACTATAGAATATCCTGAGGTTCGACATAGTACGACAGGATGGATAGCTTATTGATGACTCTAGGATTTATTGAGAGTAAAGAAGATTCCAACCTTTACTTCAAGGTTGAAGGTAGAAGACCAGTGATTCTCCTATTATATGTGAATGACTTGTTCCTGACAGAAAAGAGGAACTCATTAAAGTTGCAAGAAGGAGACTTGTTGCTGAGTTCGAGATGAAGGACTTGGATATGATTCACTACTTTCTAGGCATGGAGGTGTGGAAAAGGTAAGCATGCAGTAGATATCCTGAAGAGGTTCAAGATGATGGACTGCATGGCCATAACCACACCTATGGCATCGAACATGAAGCTACTAAGTGTTGCTTCATCAAAGTCGGTTGATGCCACAATGTATTGTCAGATAAGGTTTTCAATGATGTACTTGACGAATACAAGACCAGATATTTGCTTTGTTGTGAACACATTGAGACATGTTCACCTGATGGTTGCAAATCATGCAGAGGTACCTGAAGGGTACAGTTGAATATGAGCTTAAGTATGAGGCGAATCAGAACATTAACCTAGAGGGTTATGTGGATTTAGATTGGGAAGGTAGTGCCATTGATAAGAAGAGCACTTCTTGGTGTAGCAGGAAGCAATCTTGCATGGCACTGAGTACAAATAAGGAAAAAGATGTTGCCACTTGCTATTTGGGAGGTAGTATGTTTATTTTGAAAACTACTATTTGATTTGGTTGATCTGACTTGCATTTTTGTATGATGAAGAGAGGAGCAGTGATCTAGATCAAGATATCTTGAAAGAGGGAGTTCTAACATACTTAATGAGAAAGGTTGTCTAAGCATAAATCACAGTGAAGCTCATAGGTTGCTTAGATGTAATCAATCCTATAGCTTGTCCTTGGATGTAATAGGTCCTGGCAAAGATTGCAGGTTATCCTTGGACGTAACCAACCCTGATGTGATTCTATGCTAGAAATGGCCAAAGTGAAGTTGAGTACTTCGCGGAGAAGCTTGGTGTTCTCCAAATCGAGGTTCCTTCCAAGGGGAAGTGATGAGTCCATGAGCCCTTCTGACATGGTGAGAGGATTGGTTCCTTCCATGGTTAGATGTAATTGTTGTGGCCCTTCTAACATGGTGGAAGCCTAAACTTCACATGGTCAGATATAAGTGCACAGATTCTCTGATGTGATTGTGGGTTTTGTTACCACATGATCAGTGCAGAGCCATTTTGATGTGATTGTGGTATGTCTTCCCACATGACCAGATATAAGTGCTAAAGGACATTCTCTGGGAGAATGAAGGCACCTGGTCCGTTATCAAGAATACTCAGCTTAGTGCTGTGAGGCCATTCTCTGGGAGAATGGAGGCACCTGGTCAGTTACCAGGAATACTTAGCTTAGTGTTGAGAGGCCATTCTCTGGGAGAATGGAGGCACCTGGTCAGTTACCAGGAATACTTAGCTTAGTGCTGAGAGGCCATTCTCTGGTAGAATGGAGGAACCTGGTCAGTTACCAGGAATAATTAGCTTAGTGTTGAGAGGCCATTCTCTGGGAGAATGGAGGCACCTGGTCAGTTCCCAGGAACAGTCAGCCTAGAGCTAAGAGCCATTCTGATATGACTGCGGGATTGGATCCCACATGATCAGTTGTTAGTGCAGAGCCCTTCCTTGGATGGTATTAATTGTGTCCTACCATGCCACTAGTTGTAAGTGAAGAGCCCTTCCATGGATGGTAGTAGTTGTGTACTACCATGCTACTAGTTGTAAGTGTTGGTCCCTTCCACAAATGATAGTAGGTGTGTCCTATCATGCTGATGGTTGTAAGGGATGGGCCCTTCCACAGATGATAGTAGGTGTGTCCTATCATGCTGATAGTTGTAAGTGCTATTTCTTTTCACAGATGATAGTAGGTGTGTCTTATCATGCTGGTGAATGTAAGTGTTGGGCCTTCCTGACATGGTTCTTGGATGTGTTCCTCCAATGGTTGGATGTAAGTGTTGGGCCTTTCTAACATGGTTCTTGGATGTGTTCCTCCCATGGTCGGATGTAAGCGTTGGGCCTTTCTGACATGGTTCTTGGATGTGTTCCTCCCATGGTCATATGTGAGTGATGGGCGTGCCTTTTTGACATGTGGTGGATGTGTTCCTCCCATGGTCAGATGTAAGTGTTGGGTGGGCCTTTCTGACATGGTTCTTGGATGTGTTCCTCCCATGGTCAGATATAAGTGTTGAACAAGATGAAGACCTACATGGAGGTTAGGCCTACAACTAGCATGAAAAAGGGATGGCTCTGTAGAACTTCCTATGACGAGAAGAATGAAGAGATAGCACCATTTGATTGAGGTAGCGGAAGCAATGATGATAATGATGATCCATACTTGATGATGATCTAGTGATGCTCCATATCAAGTGATGATCTAGACTCGATGATGATCCAGACTTGGTGAAGATGAATTGACAATGAAGATGACTTGAAGATGAAATTGACTTGAAGATAAAGATGACTTGATGTTGATCTAGATGATACAGAGAAGAAGACTTGTGCTGATAAATTGTGTCGAGAGAATACCTTCATAGTTAAGAGGGAGTGTTGATGTATTTGTAACTTCAGAATATATTCACTTGTATACCTTATGTATTGTACCCTGATGTTTATTCCAAGAAGTATCTGTAATGTAATTGAGTCATGTCATACCCCGATGTTCCTATTGGGAGAATCAATAATGTAAACAAGTCATGTAAAGTCATTGAGATTAACCCTCCAATGTAAGTCGGGGCAATAGTCCCCACAATTGTGTCAAGGTTAACCCTCCTTGTTGATCAGAGGGAAAAGTCCTCATAGTTGTGGGGCACTAGGGTTATTAGACTCTCATAGAGATGTTGGCCCTGGTAAGTAATTGTTAAGTGGGGTCGACATGTTGAAGTGGACATTAAGTGAATGAAAGAATATAAATAGAGAGTGAGCCTCTCTATTTATTACACACACACTCACTCACTGGGGCGCATGAGTGAGAGAGGAGAAGCTCTCTCAAGAGAGAGAGATAGAACAAGCTGTTGGTGATCATCTTTATGTTTTCAGGTTTTACTGCTGCCATTGGTGCTCATTCTATCTCTGAGGAAGTTGTGGGGTTTTCTCCTTTATGGTTTCCCCGAGGAAAATTATTTGTGTCTCTTGTATCTTGTGTTTATTGTTGTGCATGTTATTCTCTCAGATAATATCCTAAGATCATATTGCTTAAATGATAAAATTCTAACAAGTTTTACCATAAAATATATTCTTAGACTTGTCAAATGACTAGTGTGGACATTCGGAGTTAGAGATTATTGGCATTGATGTCAAAGCGAGAAACCCAGCCAGTTGGTTAAGCAGTTCATGAGTAAATGCCTACAACATCAATGTAAATGTTAGAAGGCTACAAATTATGTCCTTGACAAGTTAAGAAACATTGTTGCATGAAGAAGAATTGTTGATCATTGAAGTCATCAAAAATCCTTCTAGACTCAAAATATACACGATCATTCGTCAAAGGTTTGTGTCCATAACCATTAATTCAAAATGTCCACAGCAAATAAAGGAAATTCCAATAGTATGAAGGAGATGCTCACAAATGACCATATCCAATAATGTATATGCCTTGCAGATGGATGCACTGTTGAAATGCCTACAAGACATTAGTCTTGCTAACTGGTGTAGTCTTTTTAAGAAGGCCTGCAATCGTATGGAAGATCTTGTGAAGTATAAAACACCCTAATAGTATGGAAGAGTAATGATCTCTAGCACATGAAGTATGGAATCAGAAATTCATTAAGTAATCTTAATGAATCCTACGTGGACACATCACACAATGACCAATAAAATAAGAAGTGTTTAAGATTCTAAGTCGGCCTTGTAACTTGCTATTGAAGAGTTTTGTTGTATATGAATATAAGAGATGGAATTGAATCTTTGGTATGCATTTCGATGTGGAGATAAGGAACAAAGACATGAAGTTTAGTCTTTGTGGATGCAATTTTATATCAGTCAAAAGAGCATAGAATAGTTTACAGGAGACAAAGGACCAGAGACGAATTTACAACAAATGAGGAACACAGACGAGTACACAAAAAGCAAGGAATAGAGATGATTTTACAAGAAGACGAAGGAGCAGAGACGAGTTATAGCAGACAAAGGTCAGAGATGTAAAGTTAGTTTTTCTATGAGTTCTTGTCTTGGGGTATAGAGTATAGGTCAAGTTCATAAAGTGGGTTGAAGATGAGGCTCTTTGAAGTATCATCCTGACTGAGACATAAGGTAAAACGAGGAACGTATTTACACATTCAGGAAACATCTTAAAAATTTATTCATAGTTGAAGCTAGAAACTTTACACAAAGGTTGAAGCCTCACACATTATCAGTTGCAGCTGGTTTTTATAGTCTGTGTTGCAGCACAAACCATAAATGTAAATTTGTCATATACCTCAATATATTTACATTTACAGTTGTTTTTATCTATTTGATCTTTTAAGTTTTTTATAAAGAAGTAAATCTCTGTGTTAAGAGAGTATTAAATTTTAATTGCTAACAAGTCTCCAACAACGATTCATCCCCCCTCTCAGTGTTGGGTGTGTGTTTTTCAACTAATTGATGGCATGTTAACAAGGACACACTGCTAGAATAATTGCACGCCATTTTTAGATCCGCTCTAAGAAATTGTGGGAAAAATTAATACCACCTTGAGACCGGCACTATTCTAGGTATCCAAACCAGACTTTGTACCTGATTTTTTCTCTTGTTTAGCAACAATCTCTATGTACATATGCAAGCCTCTATTTGAATTAATATCCATGGGAATGTAAACCCTTGGCTCAATTATAATGACAAGAAAGAAACTATTGCGGTCATATTAGATAGAGCCAACTTTTCATTTGTGGAACCAAAACCTCCTATGGTACTTATCCTGAGGTCGTCAACAAGGAAGGGTCCGAGGCATAATTTCATTGTGCTTCCAAATAACACCCTTTAGTTGCAGTGTATGAAACAATATTGAGGCTGAATGAAAGTTTGGTAACTGACTTACCAGTCGTAGGCCCTTCATATTCAACCCTTCGTTCAGAAATCTCAACGCAAGGATAAAACCTGGGAATCACTTGTAAAAACAATGCATTGAATGGGAATGGTTAAATGATTGTACAAAAGATCTCAAGCAGTAAAATAATACAGTTTGTTAATGAGGTCGCCTATTTGCAATCGGACTCGAACCCTTGGCTCCCTCCAAATCACCTATCTCCCTTTTCTTTCTCTTTAGAGGTCCTGATACTCCAAATCACCCTAGTTATCTCCATTTGCTTGCTCATTGGAGGTCCTCATATCATGGATGGAGAAAATACTAATGTGGAGGTCCTTATCGCATTCGAACTCAAACCCAACATAATGGCTCTCTCCAAATAGATAACTATCTCCCTCCTTTTTCTTACTCGTCGAAGGTCCAAAGGATGGAAACAATGCTATAGAAGTTGTAGGCGCGAGAGGTCATAAAATCATGCTATAGAAGTTACTTTTGTTTTATTAAGTTGACAAGGGCCATAAATCAAAACTCAATCATTCAATGCCTTATTTAAAACAAATGCCGTGTCATACCTTTATGTTTTTATCCATCATTTAATGTGTGTACATCCCCATCTAATGTGCCATGTTGTTCGTTCATAAGTGAATTGATCCTCCTTAATCCTTAAATCATGCCTTCATCAATTACAACTATGCCTTAAACATTGGATAACTACTTATCTAGTCATATTGCATCAGTACCTTCCACTTGCATCGAGTAATGTTAAAGTTGACTTGGATCTTGATTGTATTGATTTTTTATGAGTAACCTGATTTGTTAGCTATTGAGGTTGTTCACAGTTTCATAAAGTAAGGAGATCAAAATTCATGGTCATGAACTTATAGTTGGGGTATGTAGTTATAGTATGATGATTAAAGTTTGATGTGGAAGATAGTGTGGAATTAAATTATCAAGGTTGTTCTTCGATATTGCATTGAAAATGCCAGTTGTTTGGTATTGTATGATTTTCTTATCTTTCTTTTGAAGTAAGGCAATTTTCACCACATGTTAAGACTACTATTGAGAGGGAGACATGACAATGATGATGAATATGATGATGATGGTGAAGATGATGAAAACAAGGCACTAATGATCATGATGATGATGACGATCACAACAACGATGACGACAATGATGATGATGAAGATGAAGATGATGATGATGAAGATGGTGATGTTGATGATGATGATGATGATGATGATGATGATGATGATGATGATAATGATCGTGATGATGATGACCATGAATATGATGATGATGTAGATGACGATGATGATGATGATGATGATGCAGATGTTGTTGTTGATGATGATGATGGTGATGATGATGACAATGAAGATGATGATGATGATGAAGAGGATGACGATGAAGATGATGATGATGAAGATGATGATGATGATGAAGATGGTTATGATGATGATGACGGTGATTATGATGATCATATTCATCATCATGACCTTCATCATCATCATCATCATCATCATCATGTTGATCATCATCGTATTCATCATCATGATCATGATCATCTTCATCATGATGATGATAAAGACGATGATGTTGAACATTATGATAATGATGATGATGATGAATACAATGACAATCAGCATGATGATGATGATGATGATGATGATGATGATGATGATGATGATGATGAAGATGATGACGATGAAGACGACGACAATGATGATGATGACGATGACGATGATGAGGGTCATGATGATGAAGACGACGACGATGATGATGTTGATGTTGATGATGAACATCATCATGATGATGAAGACGATGATGATGATGATGATAATCATCATCATCATGACCCTCATCATCATCGTCTTCATCATCATGACCCTCATCATCATCATCATCATCATCATCATAATCATCATCGTCGTCTTCATCATCATCGTCTTCATCATCATTATCATTATCATCATCATCATCATCATCACCATCATCGTCATCATCATCATTGCCATATTCATCATCATCATCAAGATCATCATCGTCTTCATCATCATGACCCTCATCATCATTTCCATCACCATCGTTATCATCATCATCATCATCATGATGTTGATCGTCATCGCATTCATCATCATGATGATGCTGAACATCATGATAATGATGATGATGATGAAGATGATGATGATGATGATGATGATGATGATGATGATGATGATGAAGATGATCATGATGATGAATACGATGACGATAAACATGATGATGATGATGATGATGATGATGATGATGATGAGGGTCATGATGATGAAGATGATGATGATGAAGACGACGACGATGATGATGATGTTGATGACGATGAATACGATGATGAGGTTCATGATGATGATCAAGACGATGATGACGATGACGACGACAATGGCGACGATGATGAACATGATGATGATGATGAAGACGATGATGATGACCATGATGATGATGATGATGATGATGATGATGATGATGATGATCATGATTATCATGATGATCATGATCATGATTATCATGATGATGAAGACAATCATCATCATCGTCATCGTTGTCGTTGTCTTCATCATCATCGTCTTCATCATCATGACCCTCATCATCATCATCATCATCATCATCATCATTACCATCATCATCATTACCATCATCATCATTTCCATCACCATAATCATCCTTTCCATCACCATCATCATCATTGCCATCACCATCATGTATGAAACATTCTATAGAAGTGGGAACATCTATCGTTCAAGATTTTTTCATAAAGTCAAGATGGCTACAAAGAATTCTTTAAATATCAGGAATGTGGACAAGGCATTGAAGTGATACATACATGCACTTTTTTAATTCAAAGTTAAGGTGCAATAACCATGCGTTAGTGAGGATTGATATTCACTAGTAAGCATATGGAAGATGGATACTTTGGTTGTGTATAACATACTAAAGGACTCAACCCTTTCAATGTTTCTTCAGCTTCATGGTGGATCTCTTAAGATTGAAATGACCTTCTCCATTACAATTCTAAAAATTGTATTTGAATATTTAAGGTCGTATGACCCTCCCTTAAGTGACTCCATGAATGGATACACGCAACTTAGGGATATTTCCTGGAGGATTTAGTGTCTATACATCCACATAAACTTTCAATAAAAATTTGTTTCCTAGTGCCGCTATCAAATAAAATTTACGCATTTTATAAGGTTAGGTGGTTGTATTTTAATAATTCTTGGTTTTTATAAATTATGACTCTTTAACACATGTTTATCCAAGATATTGATAATCTTCAACCATATAGTAA
>LPNX010395209.1:57543-72543 GCA_001517045.1 Pseudotsuga menziesii | reverse complement strand
GATGATGAACATGATCATGATCATGGTGATGGTGATGATAATGATGATGATGATGATGATGATTATCTCTATGAAGATGAAGATGATCATGATATCGACGATTATGATGATTATGATGATGATTATGATGATAATGATGATGATGATGATGATGATGATGATGATGATGATGATTATGATGATTATGATTATGATGATCATGATGATTATTATGATTATGATGATTATGATGATGATGATGATTATGATTATGATGATTATGATGATGATGATGAGGGTCATGATGATGATGATGATTATGATGTTAATGATAATGATGATGATGATGATGATGATTATGATGACTATGATGATTATGATGATGATGATGATGTTAGTAACTATTTTTAAAAGAAATAAGATAAAAGAATAGGTCTAATTAAATATTTACCTTTCAATATATTTCATCATCTTCTTCATCCAAGTCATCATCTATGTCATCATATCTAGAGTCAACATTGTAAGGATTGGCCATATCATCATCATCATCTAAGTCAATTACGCTCATAGTGTCATCGTTGATATAATATTAATGGGCATTTTCTGCTACATAATCTGATTCAACTAATTCTTGGACATCTTATACTGGACCATCATCATCATCTAACTCATGTTGATCATGCTCTTCATCATCATCTTCTTCTTGCAGAGAACCCTCTTCATTACCATCATCTAGGTTATACTTTATCGGCCTTCCCCTTGTATCGTGTCTCACAACAAATGACCAGCCCGCTTTAACTGGAACCTCCGAGTAAAACACCTATTCACATTGGGATGGAAGAACATAGGGATTCGTTCCTGGATCAAACAACCTTGTATTAACCATGGTAAATCCATTATCATGTTCAATAATAGTTCTATCGAGATCACAATGATTCAATCGTAACCTGTACTATTTGAAAAAAATAGAACTACCTTGAAGGATTTAAAGTCACGCTATAGAATATCTTCCAAATACCCATAATATCAATTTTCTGAGAGTTCTGGATGTTTGTCACTTCTAGATGAAACATTGGTCACCTCAAAGACTGCTGATATCCCACAATGTGATGTTTTCTTTGTTTCATCCAATTTTTTGATGTGATGTCTACAACCATTGCAAACCATAGACTTATGGTATTTTACCTACAACAAGCAATACACAAAAATATTATACAATGATTCAACATTTATGCAGCAATACATGGAAAAGAACAACATGTACGTCAAAATGTAATTTGCAAAATAAAAGATTTAGAGTGATTGATTAATATGCTTGCCATTGTATCTTTTAAACCATATGCTAAATTGATTTCCATTTCTGTAAGATTTCTATCTCCATTGCGGTGTGTTTCTTTTGTCAATGAAGCCATACCTTCCCATGATATTCCATGACCTGATTGTTTGCATCATTCAATCCATACCTTCATATAGCCAAGATTGTTTGTGATGTAGAAATGAATTGCATCCCACCCTCGACCAACTTCTTGATGACAATAAACATTAAAATTCAAGACAGATGTAAATTTTCTGAACAAAGTATATGCTCTTAATTGATGCAATAAATTGAAAATGTAATTATAATATGAATGATATAATTAACATCCACTAGCTAATAATTACCTTTCACCTTCCTCAATCTACCTTACCCCTTCAGGTACTCCCCTTCAAAACTTTTATTGGAGTATGGATCATAAGTACGATGTAAATTGAGCTTTGACGCTAAATTAGGAAGATATTCACTAACATACAACATGTTTTAGTATACTGTATATCCTTCCATCATAGAACCCTCAACATATGCTCGTTGTCTCACCAAACGCTTCATAAATTTCAAGTTCCTCTCAACCATCCACATGGACCTTGAATGCACAGGTCCACACAACTTAATCTCCTCAACTTGGTGTATGAGGTAGTGTTCTTGTGCATTGAAAAATTCCGAAGGTATATGCTTCTGCATTTCACCCATGAGACGAGGAATTTCTCTCCTCCAATACTTTATATATTTTTCATGGATTTCTTTAGATGTCAGCCATCTAAAAGTGATGCAAACCAATAACGATATTTAATAAAAAAACATTAAATTACATACCATGAAATAGTGCACAAAAACAATATAAATTATACGAAGAATTAAAGAAACACTACTTGCAAAAGCAGCTAATCGCTACTTACCTCATGTATTTACCAAGATTATATATAACTTGTTTGAGATTATTGTCGAAGTTGTCTGGGAGAGAGAGAGGTAGAACATATTGTATCAATATAAAAACCACGCCATTTTTTAAACAAAGAGTATACAAACAAGAAAAAAAAATTATGCAATAAAATGAAACAAAAAATTACATGGACATAACAATAATAATTACCTTGATGAAGACTTGCTAATCATGTGTTTTTACCCCCACAAAATCACCTTTTTTGTTATGATATTCTTCAATTTCACACAAAATCCAGTGGGAAATTTAATTTTCTGCATTACTTCTTTGACAGCATTGCTTTGTTGCTTCGCAAACATCCATGGAATTGAGTTTATATTAATTTGGTCTCCGTTGCTATGAAATTGGATGACGTCTTTCATTGCATGGTTTCCTTCTTGAATGTATTTGCAAGATTTCACAATTTTATCTTTCTCCCTCCTTAGCTCTAGTAGTCACCATAATGTTTCAGTCACATTCTTTCCAATATGCATTGTATCAAACAAATGAGCAATTTGTAGGTGCTCATAGTAGGGAAACTTAATGAATTGTATAGGATAAATTTTCATTCCTCTTGGAAGACCATTAATGCCTTCATGATCATGATGGACATCATGAATATTAGTTTATAAATAAATTACATCAGAAATCAAATATGGCCACTACAGTAAACAACTCACAACAAAAATTAAAATACATAACAATTCATATACGATGATCCATACATACCAGCTTGACGATTTATATTGTATTGCGTCTTCCGAAGGTGAGTTTTTATTATCCATGGTTTTAATGCAGTCTCCTAATTCCCATTCAATTTTTTTTTTCAGTTGTTCTATACCTGTGATTCTTATATAGGAAATTCCTATACTCATCAAACACCTCCTTCCTTAATCTTTTTGAGCGACGAGATTTTATCTTAGGGCCACAAACTAGACATGAAAATTTACCCTTTCTCTGAAGGCCTGCAATATATAGATATGGAATATCTATCTCAATTATAATTATATATAAACTATTTTAACTACTTCATATAATTCAATTCAATTAAAGTGTAACTTCAAAATACAAACCACAAAATTGGGTTAACCCAAAGGCATCGTGTATTGTCCATACAACCATTGCATGGAATTGAAATTGTCTTTGTTTTGTTGGTATAGATATGTCATACATAGTGATGCCATTCCATATCTTCAATAGCTCATCTATAAGAGGTTTGAAATATACATTCATATATTTGACTTGGAACTTACCTGATTGATTTGAAGTACATATAAAATATATAATTATGAGAACTCTTAAGATATATAAACCATGCACAAGAGTAAAATAAAAAATATACATATGAAATTAGGAAACATAATACAAAAAATGAGATGCCACAACTACATTATAAATAAAAAAGTTGTAGACACAAAATACCTGGAATAATCATCGACAACATTATGTGCTCCCTCTTTATTAACAACCATGGTGGAATGTTATTGTTGATAACAAAAATAGGCCACACCATGTAAATAGATTTCATATGTGAAAATGGATTAACACCATCTGTTGCTAAATAAATCCTAAGATTATGTGGTTCTTCTTTAAAGTGAGGCCACTTTTCTTCCATATCTCTAAAAGTAGAACCATTTGCAGGCATTCAAATAACATCATCTTGACTTCTGTTCGTGGCATGGTAATCCATAAATTGCACTATGTTATTGCACCTAAACAGTCATTGAAAATGTGGAATGATGGGAATTTAACTAAGAACCTTGTGAGGCACCTTTTGTGTTACTTGATCTGTTTGATATCTACTTATATGAAATTTTGGAAATTCTATTGCAAATTCATGCTGATTATAATATATCACATGGTCATCGAGGCATGCATGAATTGCTTCATAATGCATTCCAATCTCTTTCATGATGGAAGATAAATCTCGATATGCACGAGGTAAAATATTTGATGGTGGTAACAAAAATTCAGCTATCAAGCTACATCAAATAAAAATAAAAATATAGTTAATGTAATAAATAAATAATATTAAGGAAACACACTTCATCCATATGATGATCAATAATGAATCAACAATACAATTATTATAGGAATACAGATAAACTTTATCACAATCGTATATATGTGATGGATTATTTTACATACCTTAGCATCCATGTGATTGATATGTTTGAAATACCATTCATAACCTTCAAGTTCATTATCAACAATACAATAGAGAGAAAATTTGTTTTGCATCCTTCATAAAGGGGTTCATATGGCTTGTCGAGAAGAGGTATATCATGAACATCATCAAAGTCATCAATATTTTCATTATCATCTTCATCGTCATCACCCATTCTAACATTAAATGAATCATGGATCAATGTATTTGTACCATCATCTTCAACTATGTTATACTATGATCATCTTGTTCAATATGATCATTCACTTGTTCTCCATTAAACATAAACGCTCCATGATCCTCCGAAACTTGTTCTAAAAGCACTTCCTCTAGATGATATGCCGTAGGGTGTATTTCCTTTATAAATACATGAAAATATCAATATATATAAGTTAATATAGGAAATATTAAAATAATACATACATTTACCAAAGCAAAGAATATAAAAAACTTTATAATTTTAAACCTATAAATGGATGATATTGATTCCGCCCCTCAGCGTGTCCATGTTCCCTACAATGTTTTGTGGATATTGAGATTAGTATTCTTCTCCTCTTAAATCCCCTACATTGAGTACATGGACAAAAACATTTGCCATCACCCCTTCATTTCGCTGCATCCCATAGTATAGCAAGCAATTATTGATTGTGTTCGTTTGGATCAGGAATATTTCTATTTGACATTTTTTCACAAACTTCGTGAATGAATACTATCGACAATATTAAAAATTCAAGTTCCACGCCTCACAATTTTCTCAAACGGAGGTTTGTTGAAGAATAAAAAAAATTCCCGCAAGCTATCTATCGAAGAAAAAAAAATTCCCGCAACTTCCCATCGAAGAATAAAACAATTTCTCAAACCATCTGTCGAGGAATAAATAATTTTCACAAACCATCTATCTCTTCTATAGAAAACATGTCGGAATTTTTAAAAATGTTTATATTTATAATTTGGCAGTTGTCGAATATCCGACGATATGAACCTACTTACCGTTGGAAATATGGTTTATACTATTTGAAATATGTCTTAATATTATTTGGAAAAATAGCTCGAGGACGTCAAATATTCGACACATACCCCTTCACCTATCGTCGAATATCTGATGACCAATCCTTCAAATGTCGTCGCAATTTCGACACACTAGTGTCGCATATCCAACGACATAGTGTCGCAAAGTGTCATCGAAAAACCTACGATAAGGTCGTCGAAAATTCTACAATTCGTAAAGAAAGTAGAAGGTACAGTACTTTTCATCATTGCAAACCAACAAAAATGTACTTTACATTGGATGTTGTCATATTTTGGGCTCAAATCTTGTTGTGACCAAATCAAGCAGCCTAATTTGCATAATATTTTTGAAACTATAAATCATATTAGAGGACACCTATAGGTAGCCTGAAGAGGACATGATACTTACTACTAAGAACTCACTTAATGACCAAGATACACCCTTAGCTGGGATATGTGTTTTGAAATGGTTCCCTAATAATGAAGACATTGAAATGCAGGAAAAGGAATGGGATGACATGGAACTTGGAGACCGAGACCTGTAAATCCTAGAAGATGCTTTTCAAAACCAATACCTACAATTATTAAGAAAATTGAATTACTAAAAGAATCCTTCCTCCATACAACATAAATTGCCCAACTTGGGATACCAAAAAGCAAAATGAAGTTGTCCAAGGACATGCCAAAAGTCAAAAGAAAGGGTGAAAAAGTAATAAGCAGTGCATAGAAGAAGTCAGTGTGAATCTTATCTACTGTGGCCAATAATATCGACTTACATGTTTCTTTTTTTATGCTCCTCAAAATTTATAATGAAATTTATTTCATGGAACATTCAAGATGCCAACAACCATAAGAAAAAATGCCTTGTAAAAATGAAAATTATGTAGGACAAGCTAACATTTTTTTGTTGTACAGGAAACAAAATGTTTGGACATGATAATCATGGTCGTGCTCACACATACATGGAAAGGTAGTAAAATTATGGTTATTTATGTGCATGGTAGTAAATGTATTTTTTTTAACAGAAACTTAAAGCAATAAAAAAGAAACTAAAAGCCTAGAACAAGGAGGTATTGGTGATATGTTCAAGGAGCAGCACTGACTGTAGGAGAAAACGAAACAACTGCAACAAGAGGCATTCAATCTAGCTACATGGAAGCTATGATTAGGTAAGAAGCAAATCTACACAGTTAAATTAAGGAAAGATATCAGCAAGAGGAGACGTTATGGAGGCATAAATAGACCGTGACTCTTAAAAATAATCCAGGACAAATTCTAACGGCTCATGAGGATATTGAACAAGAATTGGTAACCTTCTTTCAGGATCACATAAACAAGCCATAGATAGACTGAAACCATGCCATCCACAATGTTACCAAAAAATTCCATCCCTTATAAGTCCCTCCCAAATTGAAAACTTAATGAGGACTAATGAAATACTCAAAGTGGAGAATTCCATCAAGCAAATGGCCAAAGGAAATCACCAGAACCAAATGGATTCAACTCTGAATTTTTTCATCACTACTGGGGCATTATTAAAAATGATGTCTAAAATATTGTGGAGGACTCGAGAGCTATAAAAAGAGTGTTGAGAGATTTCAATGCTAAGTTCCTGACCCCATTCCTAAAGAAAGAAATGTAGAAACCCTTGGTAAGTTTATACTCATATATATTTCTAATGTCATTTATAAACTAATCACAAAAGTCATGGTCAATCGTGTTAAACTCGTCTTGCACCATCTAATTACTCTAGAGTATTCTGGCCACGTGAAGGGAAGGAAAACCGTGGATAGTATTATTTTAAATTATACACTCCCTTAAGACCACCAAAAAGTTGAGAATGTTAATAAAGCTTGGTATCAAATCCTTTAACAAGATTAGCTTGGACTCCATTAAAGAAATGTTTCTCACCTTTAGTTTTTTTCAAGAATGGAATCCTTTTATTTTTGTCAAGAATGGACCATATGGACCCTTGTGCTGAACTCCTCATATTTTTTTTCTCAATTCTTGTTAATGGTATGTCGGTGCTCTTTCATTCTTCGTGGGGTATAAGGAAAGGTGACCCACTTTCCCCTTCCTTTTTATCCTTATGGATGAAGGCCTCGGTAAGACCATAAAAGTGATGGAAAACCAAAATGAGATTAGAGGGGTTTCCCTTAACCTCCAATACAAAGAACATACCCATGAACAATTTGTGGATGACACCCTTCGTATGGGTCAGTCTTCTGTTCGAGAACAAAGAGCCATCAAATTTTCTTTTTCTTTTCAACTTGGATTTGGTAACCACCATTAATATGGATAAATACCAATCATTCTTCTTTAATACCTCACTCATCACACAATAAAAAATATCTTGCAATCTTGTTTTTTTATTATCAAATCTCCCTTCCTACCAAATACTTAGGTTCCCTGCTTTCTAACTCCATCTTTAGTCTCTCTTCGACAAGCTCTCTTAAAAAGTCTCAATATGAACCCTTCTCCCTCTGAATTCAGTTGTCCATATGGTATTAGTAAAATATATTCTTTAATCCATGCACGCATACTTGTTTTCCACCATGGATGCTCCCAAAATTTTCATTAAAGATATTTGCAACTTGTAGTGTGACTTCCTTTGGGGAGGCACAAAATCCAATTGAAAATGGGAATTGGTAAAGTGAGAGACCATGTGCTAACCCAATCTTGTAGGTGGGTTTTCCATGATGGATCTAGAGAGCACGGGAAAGGTCTTTGGGGCTAAAACATGGTGGAGGTGGGTCACCCACTCCATAGAGCCATGCATTGTTCTGTAGCATAAAAAATATGTCCCTTGCCTAAATAAATAAGACTCGATTCACTACTCTAAGAAGAAGGAATGATTGCTTATCAAAAATACATAACTGATTCAACATCATTGTTTCTTAGAGATAAAGAATGGTCAATTTACTTCATTTTGGGAAGACTCGTGACAACAACTTCCTAGTTTGGTTAGATATTTTTCTATGAATTATACCAAGCAACAACTATACTATTTAGGTATGGTTAGGTATGCTAATACTGGAATGAGGAAAATAATAATGAATATTGATACTAGAAACACCCAAACCAATGGCCATGAATAATTCATCAAGAGGAAATAACATCAATTTAGGTGGATATCAAAGATCGGGTCATAAGAAAGAAAGAGCCTTTATATAATTTAGGTTGGGTATATCTCCCAAAAAGACCTTTATCTATAAAATAATCTTATATCCTAGCTATAATGCAAAACAACCTTCCTTGGGATCCTATTTGGCACAAAATTTGAACTTCAAACTTGAGGCCAAAAATTATGATTTTTATTTGACCGATGCTTAAAGGTAGAATTTTCACTTGGGATAATATGTTGAAGAGAGGATTCAAGGGGCCATCCCTGTATCCCCTATGTAAAGATGATTGATAAAGCATTGCGCTCCTGTTAGATACCTTCTCCTTTTCCTTTACACTTTGGGAAAAAATGATGATGCTCCTACAATAAACGAATTGGGCTCATGGGGATCCTACTCTTATTATCTCAAAGTGGATTGATAATCCTTTTCATATTCCCTTCCTTGAGATTATTATGGAAACATTTATCTGGATTCGTTGTATGGGATATCTTGAAAGAAATAAATATGTGAATATTTAATGACAAACAATTTAAGCACACATAGACTTGGAACATCATCAAATCCCACCTTTATGAAACTCTCCAATTTTGCTCATGGAATTCTTCATATTTCTAGATGAATGAGAAAGAGAAATCAATATTTGATGACTAGTAGCTAGCTCTAATAAAACATCCATAAGGAGAAGTTAAAAAAAAAAAATATTGCAAGCCTTGCAAAATGACACCCCCTTCCTTAGGGAATTCAGAAATTAAATTTCTATGATGCCTCTAAATACAACCTAAACCCTCTGGTATTTTAAGGTGTATTCCTCTAAGAATATGGGACAATTCTACATCTTTATGGTGGCTATATTGGGAAATATACCAACAATGTGCTAAAAAATTAGGGGCTCATTCGAGGGCTCACCATAACTAAAAGAGAAGGTTATTCTAAGGTTATAATTGAAGGTGATTCCCAATTAATCATCAAAATGTCCTTGAGTTTAATTAATGGTGATCCAACTCAAATCCTTTCCAAAAACTCGCATCTTGAAGGTATAATTTAGTGCTTGGCACATCTATTGGAACAATTAGATGTAGTCACCACCAACCAAGTTCCTAGGCAAGGTAATAAGTTGGATGACTACTTGGCCAATGTAGGGATTTATCGAAAGAAATAGGGTTGAGAATTATCTCTTAAGGAATTAGAGATAGGTGAAATAAGATAAACTTGCTTCACAATATTGGGAATACTCAAATGTGGGTGTGGATGGTACAAGTGCCAAGTGTGGAAGACATGTGTAATATTAGTAGGATATGTGGCACATAGGTGGCCATGAATGTAAATTCTCCTACTTGCCAGCCAACACATAGTGTATGTGAAAATTTAATGAAGGTTCCGTCGATAAATGGAGATATGAAATATGAATACGTGGTTTTTTGTCTGCCAACCTAGTTCACTTCTATTGCATTCATGGTTAGGGTATTTTCCTAGTAGATAAATTCAAGTCCAAGAGCTCTCACATAGAGGAGAGATTGTGGGAAGGAGATTAGTTCCTAGTTTGTGGTATGAGGGTCTGGTTTGAAGAATATTTGGTTTGTTTGCAACATATTTCCTCTTCAACCATGACCCTCTATTAAAAAAAATATTGTTAGGATCCAACCAATATTTTGTTGTGTGATAAATAGGTGTGGAGACGTAACGTGTTCACTAGTGTTTGCAGACATAAGGAAGGTAGATGGACAGGTGACTCTGTTCATTGTGGCTTTCCATTATGGAACCTAAGAGGCATGGATGTAGTCACGAAGGGGTTAAAGGCATGCATGTAGTCATGGATTTGGGGATTGTAGAGGTCATTTTTGCCTCTGTGAATCCATTAAATCATTTTTGAATGTGGATTTCTCACCCAGGGGTTGATACCCCATTTTCCCAATTTGTTTTCTAGTTGCAAAATGTTTTTCCTTCACACCCAACATGTGTAGTTGTTGTTGTGTGTACCCTTGTGCTTGTTGCTCTATAAATCCTTGTTTGTTCTGAAGCATAGGAGTGGAAGAGGGCATAATTGGCTTGATAAACCTAGTGCAAAGAGGAACCTCATAGAAAGATCAAGAGGGGTTGGTTATCCTTTCTTGCACACCTTGAAGAGCACCGAAAGGGAAGGCATAGCCCGAGGGACTATGTAGCAAATATGGGGATGCTTCCTTGTGTTGGGTGAGTAGGTGTTGGGAGAACCAAGATAGATATTGTGTAGGTGTCCATAGCTCTGTGGTTGATCTCACTAGATTATCAATTCAACCTTTACACCTCCTTAGTAGCCTGATAAACCTAAATGTAGCTTGGTTGAATTTTGATATGTCTTTGGCTATGTGTGAGCCTACTATAGTTCCCTTATTCCTTGTGGGAATCATGCCCAGATCGAGGGTGGCAATGTTGATGACAAATTGATGAGCACACTAGCCTATGGTTGGGTGGAACGTTGCAGCGACACAGATAGTTGCGGGAAGCTTCTTTTCAAGATAAATTTTCTTATGTATTTACCTTTGCAACTGTATTTGCTTTAATGAATAATTATGAACATGATTAATGGTTGAATGGATGGTTTTCTTCCGCTGCATAATTGCATTTGTTAGGCATATGTGTATGTTTTTATTTCAATGCATTTTTACTATTATGTTTATGGGGCTTACCGCTTAAATCAGAGCAGCAACTCGTAGTTGCATCCTCTCGGAGGGGAGGGGATGTGACATTGTGATTCAAGGAGGAAACGACATTAAGGATCATCATTAAATTCATCCAAAAACATTCTACTACCATATAATATTAAAATATTATAACGACACTCTCATTATTTTGGGGGAGTTAAAGTTTCTTTGTTAATAAACAACAATACATATTGGTCTACTAGTTTGTATTCAACCAAAGGCACATTTTGATAACATCCATAAAATATTTTGTTTTGAGTTATTCTCACTATATTAAAAATATTATTACATCCAAGTATAAGGATAATTTATGGTGCTTGTCATCTTTATGACACTAAAGGACTAGAAGATAAAATTGATTTTTTTTTAAAATTCCATGACACACATATTAAATCACAATTTAAAAACATTATATAGAATATTGACATTCCTAACGTTTAACTCATCATAACTATAATGTTCTAGGAAAGCTTCTCTTAAATCCATTTGAACACAAAAATAGAATTCGAAATAAAACCCAATCATTCAGTCTAATAAACCATTAGTCTAAAATACGTTCATAACCACCAGAGCCTAGTATGGGGGAGATCTTGTAACGTTCCTCTTGTAAATGTCCACTATAAAAAATAAAAAAATTAATTATCCTCCAAAATAAATGTCGGCTTAAAAAAAGCTAATATGGGGGAGATATTGTAATGTTTCTACCTAACAAAACAATAAAAAATTAAAAAAAAATTATCCACAAAAAAAAATGTCGGTCAACCCCAAGAGTTAGCTCAATCGATCGAGCAACCGTAGTTAGGCCTCCTGGCATGTGAGGTCGTGGGATCCATTCTCCTCGACGCTCTTGGGGTTAGGCATGAAGTGTGCCGAGAGTGAGGCCCCTTCGGGTGGGCCCTCTTGAAATTATTTCATGGATGTATCCCGTCGGTCAAGCCGGTACATGAACCACATTGAAAAAAAATGTCGGTCAGAAAAACAACACAATATGGGGGAGATGTTGTAATGTTCCTACTTAACAAATTAAAAAAAATGAATTATCCGCAAAAAAAATGTTGGTCATGCACATGGTTTTTAAACCATGTGCAAGGCCTCCTAAACAACCCATGGTTTTATTATACATGGTTTAGGAGGGCCTTGCAAATGGTTTTAAAACTATGTGCAAGGCCTCCTAAATAACTCATGGTTTTATTGTACATGGTTTAAGTGGTCATTGCAAATGGTTTTAAGACCATGTGCAAGGCCTCCTAAACAACCCATGGTTTTAGGAGGGCCTTGCACATGGTTTTAAAACCATGTATGGGGAGATGTTGTAATGTTCTTTCCTAACAAAATAAAAAATAATAAAAAATATTATATGTCGGCCATAAATAGTATTTAATATTAATAATAAAAATATTATATGTGGACCTTAAATAAAAAGATATGTCTTTTGGTCTGAACCACACCAAAGGTGATAGTTGAGTGCAATACTTAAGAAGAGGTTTGCACCTCCAAAGTTTTGATCCCTCTCGGCTCTTGACAGAGCCTAGGATTTGAATATATGCTGGTTGTATACCATTGAAGGTCTATTTTTAATTGAAGATCAATCTCTTTGAACACTGGGGCATTATTTTACATTCCTTGATTATTGTATCAAATCCTTTGAAGTCGGCTCGTGTCCCAAATTGTATTATTTAAAAAAACACACACACAGAGTTTTGGTCAACTAGTGGTGAACCATCGAACTCTGCAATGAATAACCATTGGTTGCATGGAAATGCCATCTAACATTTGTTATTTACCACTATAATGTCCACCAATCACAATGTTATTCCAATGGCATGGGGCAGGTGTACCAACGGAACAATGGGGTTCTACCAGCTGGCGGGTGTCAGTCCTTCAAACACATGTCAACCGATGGTATGGTATGGTGTTGGGCCACCGATGGAATAAGGACGGTCAATCTACACAATCTGCATGGTTTAGTAACGGGATTCAGCAGGTGTATAGACAATATTATGTCGGATGTCTAGTGGTTAATGATGTTTTTTATTCTTTCCTTTCAATTGAAACATGTCTTAATAAGCGTTATATTTAGGTGAAACCTAGGGATGTCGAACAACCAATGGTTTTGGTGCCTTATGTTCATCGGTTGTGCTTAGAAATTGTGCCTAAAAATGACAATTTATCGTAAAAAAAATGGGAAATTTTTTTTGAGTGGCTACATCCTGAGAAATTTTGGAGGTAACTTCTAAGTCATAAAAATAAACAAATCAATATTCTCTCTTAAGAGGCAGTAATTCCTACTCTAAACAACTTTATGAATCTCATTATGTATTGGACAACGTTCAAAACATTTCTACAAAGTAATATAATTTATCTTTAAAATGCCTATTTTCCTCACCCTTCACATCTATAATCTCTTCAATTTATCAGTCAAGCAGGAATTCCTAAACCTTGGATAGAAAGAGTCATAGTTCCTTTTAAAAAAATTGGAGATAAAAATAATCCATATAATTATTGGACCATTATGATTATCCCTATTTTAGCCAAGTTATATGGAATTATTCTGGAAAAGAAGATTATCGTATGCTTAGAAAGTCATGGAAAAAACTAAATGTCAGGTAAGATCTGGAAGCTATCATTCAGCTATGGACCACCTTGTTACACTTAGGGATAATTCTAGGGAGTGTTGCAATAACAAAACCAATCTTATGTGTTTCTTTGTTGACTTTAGAAAATCCGTTTACACAATGCTTAAAACTAATATTTGGAATTGGAATAGCTAAAAGTCTCTTTCGAGTCAAAAGTTGTTGAAACAAGGATGTATGATAAGGTTATTTCCAAGTTAAGGAACTCTGAAGGATAGTTAGAAGAAATTAATTATAATATAGGATTTTATAAAGGTTGTCATGTGTTCCCCACCCTTTTAACCATTACAAAGCAAAGCTAGAGGACTATTTGGAAGGTGCAAGTTGTTTAAGCATTACTTTGGATGGTATAGTCATCATCCTTCATTTATACTGATGATCATATTTTTCTTGTGATGAGGATTCCCTATGATCTCGGAAAAAAGATAAAAATTCTCAAGAATTTTTTCTCTAGTTTGGGTATGTCTATCAATACTAACAAAACAATTGTTATGATAATCATTCTCACATGATCACTTACATTAATTCCATGTATGACTATAACAACAAGTTGGAGAAAGTGCCTTCATACAAATATCTCAGAATTTATCTTCATGAAAAGCTTTAAAATACCTATAGCCTTAACAAAAGCATAGATGGAGAGTGAAAAACTTATTATGGACTTGAAAAAATTTGCAAATCAATAGATCCTTGAATCTGGGATAAGAAGAAACTCTTGTTTGAGAGTCTTGTCATTCTTGTTACCTCATATGGATGTGAAGTTTGGGGTTGCAACATCTCTAAATAAATGTGGAGAAGCATAGAGAAATTCGAAAAGTTTTTTATAGCATATAAGCTCAAAATTAAAGGAAATACACCCTATCATCTCCTCGTCATAAAAGCAAGTCTCTCCCCCATTGAGAGCATGTACATGGCTAGGTACCTAATGTACAAGAACATGATAAATACTATGGGAGAGAAGATGCTTATTAAGATTGCTTCATACTCCAATCAAAACCACCTGCAACTTGAAACGAGGTTGGCATAAAGACACCAAGTCTTTGCTAAATCAATGGGGAGTCAAGGAAGAGGTACATTTAACATTAAAAGTATTATAACATTGAAATTTAAGGAGAAGTTGAGGCGTAATAAAAAATTAGATGATACAAAAAAAATTAAGACATTATCAAG
>LPNX010395209.1:10947-57134 GCA_001517045.1 Pseudotsuga menziesii | reverse complement strand
TCATAAATTTTGTAAAATAAATTAATTAATTAAAAAACAAAGGAATAGAGAGGCTGCGAAGCCTTCTCTCATGTAGAAAGAAAACCAATAAGGGTTAAATAAAAATTATAGTCTAAACTTATCTTGAGATATGGAGAAATCCTGGTTACTACATGGCCCACGAACCCATCCACCTATTTTTTTTTTTAATAACCCTTACCTCATGGCTAGATGGGTCATTGTTGCAGATGGGTAGCATCAACGCTAGGATCCACATGCAAAACCAAGAAACAAAGAAACGTCAGATGTTGGTTAAGAATAGATTGTCTTATATAAAGGTTAACAGAGTAAAATTTCCTTATACTCACCTTTGGGTTGGGAAGTATCAGGACTAGACGGATGTGACCATGTTGCCACCCTTGTCGTCTTCCCTAAAAGTTGCAACCACCTAAGAGGTAGTTAGAAGCATCACAATTTTTATTTAAAAATTGAAAATGATAATTATTGAAGTAAAGTTACATTCCCTTATCTGAATGCAGAGAGGGACAAGGGCTGACTCCTCTCGAATTCCCTTATTCTTCCTTTTCTTGTGTTTAACCACCGAGAGTCTGAAAAAATAATGTAACGACTATTACAGAACTAAGATGAGCATACCTGGTTAAAGGTAGTTAAAATTTCATTGAACATTGGTTTGGATTCGATTCGTTGTAAACCATCAAGGCCGAGACTATTCAACAACCATCAACATCGAGTAAAACCTCCATCACACCTTAGAAGCAAACAATAAGGACACCATTAATGTTTGGGTAAGAGTTTTCATAGGTGAAACTACTCAGCGTAGCCATGGAAGGAAGAGCTTCCTTCTAAAAACTTTGTAGACCAAAACAACAATGAAATGAAACGTCCAGATAGGCCAAATCCACATTAAACCCTTGCAGAAACCCTTTCCAACTTGTAATACATATGGAGGGTCGAGATTAATAAATAATACTTCATTCACTACTATGAGAATAAGGAAGCATAACTTATCTAGAACTTATCCTCTTAAAACACCGTTAATTGATTCAACATCATCGTTTCTGGGAGATAAAGAATGATAAATCTACTTCATTTTGGGAAGACTCATGACAACAATTTCCTAGTTTGGTTAGCTCTTTTTCTATGAATTATACCAAGAAACAACTATAGGAGTTAGGTATGATTTAGGTCTTCCAAAATTGGAATTAGGAACAAAACAATGAATATCAATATTGGAAACACTCAAACAATTGGCCATGAAGACTTCCTTAAGAGGAAATAACATTGATTTAGGAGAAATATCAAAGAAAGGGTCATAAAAAAGAAAGAGCCTTTGCATAATTTATGTTGGGTATATCTCCCAAAAGGAACTTTCACTATAAAAGAAGTTTATATCCTAGATATGGTGCAAAACAATCTTCCTTGGGATCCTCTTTGGCACAAAATTTGGACTTCAAACTTGAGGCCAAAAATTATGATTTTCCTTTGGCTAATGCTTAAGGTTAGAATTTTCACTAGGGATAATATGTTGAAGAGAGGATTTGACGTGCCATCCCTGTATCCCCTATGTAAAGATGATCAATAAAGAACTGTGCACCTCTTAGACACATGCTCCTTTTCCTCTACTATTTGGGACAAAATGATGATGCTCTTTCGATGAACGAATTGGGATCATGGGGATCCTACTCTTACTATGTCAAAGTGGAGTGATAATCATTTTCATGTTTTCCTCCTTAATCAATGATTATGGAAAAATTTACTTGGATTCCTTGTATGGGATATCATGAAAGAAAGAAATATGTTCATATTTAAGGACAAGCAACATAACCACATAGAGACTTGGAACATCATCAAATCCCACCTTCGTGAAAATATCCAATTGCGCTCATGGACTTCTTAAGATTTCTAGATGAATACGAAAGAGAACGAAATATTTGATGACTAGTATCTAGTTCCAATAAAGCATCCATAAGGATAAGTTAAAAAAAAACTCATATTGCAAGCCTTGCAAAATGACACCCCTCTCCTTAGGGCTTCTGAAGTTAAATTTCGCGATGCCTCTAAATACAACCTAAGCCCTCTGGGTTAAGGTGTATTCCTCTAAGAAGATGAGACCATTCTACATCTTTATGGTGGTTACATTGGAAAAAATACCAACAATGTGGTGTAAATTAAGAGGCTCATTTGAGGGCTTGACATAACTAAAATATAAGGCTATTCTAAGATTATAATTGAAGGTGATTCCCTATTAATCATCAAAATGGCCTTGATTTTACACAATGTAAATCCAACTCAAATCCTTTCCAAAAACTGTCATCTTGAAGTTAGAATTCAGTGCACGACACGTCTCTTGGAACAATTAGATGTAGTCACCACCAACCACATTCTTAGGAAAGGTAATAAGTTGGATGACTACTTGGACAATGCATGGATTCATCAAAAGAAAGAGGGATAGGAATTATCTCTTAAGGAAATAGAGACCACTGAAATAAGATAAACTAGCTTCGCAAGATTGGCAATCCTCAGATGTGGGTGTGGATGGTACAAGTGCCAAGTGTGGAAGGCATGTGTAATATTAGTAGGATATGTGGCACATAGGTGGGCATGAATGTCAATTCTCCTACTTTCCAACCAACACATAGTTCACGTGAAAACTTAATGAAGGCTCCCTCAATAAATGGAGATATGGAATCTGAATACGTTGTCATCTGTCTTCCAACCTAGTTCACTTCTCTTGCATTCGTGGTTAGGGTATTTTCCTAGCACAGAAATTCAAGTCCAAGAGCTCTCACAAAGAGGAGAGATTGCGGGAAGGAGATTGATGCCTAGTACGGGAGTCTAGTTTGAAGAATATTTGGTTTGTGTGCGACATATTTCCTCTTGATCCTTGGTCCTCTAATAAAATAAATATGGTTAGGATCCATCCCTGTCTCTTGTTGTGTGATAAATTGGTGTGGAGACATAAGGTGTTCACTAGTGTTTGTATTTTCCTAGCAGAGAAATTCAAGTCCAAGAGCTCTCACAGAGAGGAGAGATTGTGGGAAGCATATTGATGCCTAGTACGAGAGTCTAGTTTGTTGTGTGCAACATATTTCCTCTTGATCCTTAGTCCTCTATTAAAATAAATATGGTTAGGATCCATCCCTTTCTCTTGTTGTGTGATAAACTAGTGTGGAAACATAAGGTGTTCACTAGTGTTTGCATACTTAGGAGGGGATAAAGGTCAGTCCAGGAAAGAGAAAAAATTTTCCAACCTTAAGGTTGACTTCTAAGAGGATATACCTCCACACATTCAAATGATAGTTGATGAAATGGAAGCCTATTCGCTTGGTGAGTAGGAGAATGACCTGGAGTATTAGGAATCCATTATCCCCAACTGAACAATCAAAACTCTCATAGCTTGGGTTCTCTAGTAGTAGGAATTCAATCATAATGTAGTTATGTTCAACCATAATGTAGTTAAGTGTATTGTTTGTGGTATCTAGGATGTGCTTGAAATCATTCATTAGAGCTTGGATGACTTGATGGATTCAATTGGCACATTCAACCAACTAAGCACAGAAGTTGGCACCAATTATGGGAAAAACACAAGTAATCTTTGTTAGCACTAAATTTATTTTTGTCAGAATTGGTCTTATTGCCTTCAAAATTTTAAGTTTTCATGGGTGATTGAGTTGGTTTCCAAAGTTTTCTCATTAAGCTATTCCCAAGTTGGAAAAGAAGAGAAGTTAAAGGAACTTTAGGTAAAAAGAGAAATAATTTTTTCACAAGTGGGGCAAAAAGTTTTATTAACTTTTGAATGAAATTTATAAAACGGGTTTTATAAAGTTATTATTTTATTTATATTCAAACTTATATAGTTTTGGATATTTTTTCCAAAGTAAAAAAGAGGCCTCTTATTCACCAAACCAAGTCTTAATGAAAGTTTAAGCGCTAAACAAGATTTATTACCTTTCTTAAGGTATAATCAAACCACTAGCACATAAAATAATCCAAAGGCTTAAAAATAAAGTGAGTATTCATCAACGGTTATTATCAGATCCGGAGGGTAAAGTTGTGAGGTGGTAAAATTGGAAAGGTGGTAGTGAAATTTAAACCACTTTCCATGTGGTAACTTTTGGTGAATTCCATTGAGAAAAGTGGTTTGGGAAAACCAACTCAGTGGAGGCTCCAGAATAGACCATTATGTAAAAGGAAAATGGCAGAGATAAAGAATCTAATCAAGGAGATGGAAATTGATTTTAATAGAGAAAGAAAAGGGAAGCCACCACTCAACAATGTAGAAGGGAAGCCCAAAAAGAACATCAGCCCAGAAATGTTGCAGAAATATATACAGTGAGAGCATTCATGAAGGTATTGGTATGTGTTTAAAGTCTTACAAATAGAATTTACAATGGAGAGTGTGCCAAATCTTGGGATTATTCAAGTCTCTGGAGACACTATTAACAAATATGGCTACCTCGATCAATCAATTCATGGGATTTCTCTTATAGTAGATGATCTTACAAGGATAGATGCTATATGTTCTATGTTTATGAATTACAGTTAAACAATTCAAGGTTTAGAAGCGACATAACATATTTTTTCTGAAAATGACTATTTTAGTCATTTTATTCAAAGACCTGTTTCCAGAAAACAAAGAATAATTTTCAAAAACTGAAATATTTTTTCATAATGAAATTATGATATACAATAACCTCTCTCAATTTTTACCCAAGTGCTACAGATTGGGAGAATCGAAGTCATCTTCAGAGGGAAAATGTTCAGATTTCAAAATGACTGTTCTAGTCATCAAATTAAAATAATTGTTTATATCAAATGAAGATGAATTTTTAGAAAGTGAGAGAGGTGTTTCTTCACAACATACCTATCCACAATAACCTCTTTTAGTTTTCACACAGGTGCTATTCTTTAGTAGCAACAAAGTCAGTTGTACAGGCCATTTTTCATGTTTTCCAAAGGACTATTTCAGCCATCAAATTCAAAGAATTGTTTTGGACAAATGGAATTTAATTTTACAAAAATGAGAGAGGTTTTTATTCCTAATAGGCCTATAATAAAAAAACTCCTTCATTTTTTACACAGTGATCACAGGTTTGGAGAATTTAAAATATCTTCACAAGTCATTTTTCTAGAAATCTACAATTTTATTATCTAAGTCATCGGTTTCAAAGGCAGATTTCGAGGAGCTTGAGATGATTTTGGAGAAATGAAGACATGTGTTTTGTCACGCACATGTCCAGTTATAAAAACCTCTCCCATATTTCACACAGTCGTCACCATCAGAGATATACAGGAGAATCATTGTTGTAACTGTATCTATTTTTAGAGTTCAGTTAGGTTTTGAATTCAAAGTTAGGTAGAGGTTATTCTTATATAAATTAAAATTTAATTGATATTTAAGGGGGGATTTTCAAGAGTGGAGAGACTCTACATTGTAATGGCTTCACATTTTCAGTAAATGAATGAAATTTGCAGAGGAGGAATGTAAAATCTTTTTCATGTCAGAGATTCTTGTGCCATCTTTTTCTTCAGTAAGTAATTTCTTTATGTGACTGTTTCTCCTATTTTCCACTTCATTTTGTATTTGATTTCATGCTTTAGCATTAGTTTTATGGGCTAGAATTCATCCTACATGCTCTAGGCCCATTGTTCAAGCATTTTCAAAATATTTTCTTCTAAAGTCTTGCAAAATTCACCCTAGTTAGGTGCTTTGTTTGATGGGATGTCTCCCTTTGTCTACTAATCAGCCTGCTAATACCTCAAGATTGAGGAAATGGTGCCTACCTTGCCTCTGTTCATAAACCTTCAAAACCCTACCTCCTGCAACCTATTTCAGATCTGATTGTTGACTCCATTGCCCAATGGTCTCCTCCATGACTGTCCTACCAAGTCTTTTAAAACAAACTTGTCCTATTTGTCCCATAGGAAATCTGACCTTTTGATTGTCGTTGATTGAATATCTTGAGTATAAAAACTTTGTAAATAGTGAGAGATCCCTCTTTGACTGTATTAGGTCAGAAATACATTCTAAAGTGGTTTTTGCTGTTACCTTGGGATCTACCTTTCACAACCTAGGTACATTCTGAGTGTTAACAAATTGGCGTCGTTGCCGGGGAACAAATGTTCAAATCTTCCCTGGTTATGAACGACATAGTTTCAGATTTGATTGTTGATGGTGAAAAATAGTCAAATATCAGCAAGGTTGTGCATCTTTCACCTGGAAACTCCATCTTCGAAGAATCCAGTTTTCAGAATTCCTATGGCGACTCCACTATCAAAAGATTGTAAATTTTGAAGAGTTGATTCAGTATATTCATTTGTCAAGATGATTTCTTTGTCTGCAAGGTATGCTCCTATGAATCGTGCTCACATTCCTAGTTTTCCAAATCGAATACCTAAAGTGGATTGGCAAACAGGTCTTCCAAAGTTTAAAGATCAAAAGAATGATGATGCTTCCCTTCATTTGTTTAGATTTCATATACATATACATAAGCTGGGAGTTAAATTGCATGAGGATTCTTTAATGAAAATGTTCATGGCTACTTTAGAAGGAGATGCAAGGTCATGGTATGAAGGGTTACCATCAGAAATTTTGTTTTCCCTTACTGATTTTCATACAGTATTTCATGAACATTACAAAAACCAATACCCCTCCTTGTTGTTGGTTCAAGATTGTTGTACGCATGTTAAAGGTTTCATTGACGATTTGGAAAACTTGTCTAGTGATGATGAGCTAGTGGATGAAGAGCTTTTAGAAATTTTATATGAGAAACCATTTCAGAAAAAAGAAATACAAATTAGTTGTCTTCACATTCAAGAAAAATCTCAGTAGTTAATAATTTCTTCCTCTACTAGAAGAGACATGAGCCAAAGCTTTGATTCAACCAGCTACATTTCTTTTCCTAAAGTAGATGATAAGTTTCAGCAGTCTTGTCAATCTTTGTGTGACCAAGAAGGAAGTTGGGATGGTCAATCAAACCCTTCTTCATATTATACAACTTCTAAAGTTTTGTTTCAAGATGAGGCTGCTTATTCCTAATCAAAAAATTCCTTTTTGCAGCAGCAATTTCCTATAAGTTCCAATGCTTCTGTGGGTGATTACATAAAGAATTATGATTCTGCAAATTTTCAGCCTTATAGTCCCTCCACATATTTATTTTTTGAAAATGCAATTAAAGAGAAATCATACCTTGGATTAGAATTGAAAAAAAAGATATGAGCATGAAGATGATCAGCCTATTGATGTGAAAGAAGAAGGTTATACTCTTGATGGTTTTTCTGATGATTGCGGTCAGCTTGTTAAAAATTATGTTAGTGATGGTTTTAAAGAAAATTTTATTCTACTTATATATAATGAAAACGAAGATAAATCATGCCATCAACCTCAGTATGTGAAAGAACCAACAGTGTGCAATAAACAAAGGGATCACAAAGAAGGAAATGAGAACTCTCAATGGGATGTTTCTTTAAATCTTTTCAATTCAAAAACATTTTGTCAAGAAGACATCTTTTTGCTTAATCTTGTTGAAGAACAAAATGATATTCCTCTTGAAGTGCTTGAGAAGAATGGAGTTGTAAATGTAGAAATATTAAATAAAGTTGTTGATATATCATTGAAAAACAATCATGAGAATTCCTTTCAAATCTCTTCTAAAGATCGATTTGACAGTATGCAAGAGGAGTTACTTTTTGGACAGCCTTGTCATGACAAACAGGTGATTGAGTGTTTTGAAATTTGTCATGTTTTTTATGATCCAGTAGCAGAGTACATGGATAAATTTTTCAGATGGAGTAGTTGGTTATATGTTTGTAGCAAAGGACATATTTTTCATCATAACCTATTGCTATTTTGTTCTTATGTTCTAATTTCGATCAAGCATGAGGAAGAAATGGAATTATTGGATAAATTGCTTGATTAGCTTCATTGGAAATCAGATTTTGCTTGATTGGGCATTTGTGATTAGTTAAGTAGGATAGGTTGGCATGAATAAGATCGACATGGCGAGCATTTCTTTCAGTAATTTTTAGTTTGGTTTCAATTTCAAGTGCAATTCAGTTACAGGTTACAGGTTAACAGAATGGGATTTGTTTGCAAAATGGTTTCAGTTGATGGTTCAATTCAAAACAGGTTGAGGATTTCAGAGAAAAATTAAGAGAATCCCAATCGATTTGGCACCTGGTCTACGGGGTTCTTTGCTACCTTGCAGGGAGGATAGCATCCCTAGTTGGAGCCAGTTGTTAGCGCTAAATTTATTTTTGTCGGAATTGGTCTTATTGCCTTCAAAATTTTAAGTTTTCATGGGTGATTGAGTTGGTTTCCAATTTTTTCTCATTAAGCTATTTCCAAGTTGGCAAAGAAGAGAAGTTAAAGGAATTTTAGGTAAAAAGAGAAATAAATTTTTCACAAGCGGGGCAAAAAGTTTTATTAACTTTTGAATGAAATTTATAAAATGGGTTTTATAAAGTTATTATTTTATTTATATTCAAACTTAAATATAGTTTTGGATATTTTTTCCAAAGTCAAAAAGCGGCCTCTTATTCACCAAACCAAGTCTTAATGAAAGTTTAAGCGCTAAACAAGATTTATTACCTTTCTTAAGGTATAATCAAACCACTAGCACATAAAATAATCCAATGGCTTAAAAATAAAGTGAGTATTCATCAACGATTATTATCAGATCCGGAGGGTAAAGTTGTGAGGTGGTTAAATTGGAAAGGTGGTAGCGAAATTTAAACCACTTTCCATGTGGTAACTTTTGGTGAATTCCACGGAGAAAAGTGGTTTGGTAAAAACAACTCAGTGCGGCTCCAGAATAGACCATTATGTAAAGGGAAAATGGTGGAGATAAAGAATCTGATCAAGGAGATGGAAATTGATTTTAATAGAGCAAGAAAAGGGAAGCCACCACTCAACAATGTAGAAGGGAAGCCCAAAAATAACATCAGCCCAGAAATGTTGTAGAAATATATACAGTGAGAGCATTCGTCGAGGTATTGGTATGTGTTTAAAGTCTTACAAATAGAATTTACAATGCAGGGTGTGCCAAAGCTTGGGATTATTCAAGTGTTTGGAGACACTATTAACAAATATGGCTACCTTGATCAATAAATTCATGGGATTTCTCTTACAGTAGATGATATTACAAGGATAGATGCTATATGTTCTATGTTTATGAATTACAGTTAAACAATTCAAGGTTTAGAAGCGACATAGCATATTTTTTTTCTGAAAATGACTGTTTTAGTCATTTTATTCAAAGACCTGTTTCCAGAAAACAAAGACGAATTTTAAAAACATGAAAGAGGTTTTTCATAAGAAAAGTATAATCTAAAATAACCTCTCTCAGTTTTTACCTAGGTGCTACACATTGGGAGAATCAAAGTCATGTTCAGAGGGAAAATGTTCAGATTTCAAAATGATTGTTCTAGTCATCAAATTAAAATAATTTTTTATATCAAATGAAGATGAATTTTTAGAAAGTGAGAGAATATTTTATTCAAAACATACCTATCCACAATAACCTCTTTCATTTTTCACAAAGGTGCTATGGTTAAGCAGAAACAAAGTCAGTTGTACAGGCCATTTTTCATGTTTTGCAAAGGACTATTTCAGCCATCAAATTCAAAGAATTGTTTTGGACAAATGGAATTTAATTTTACAAAAATGAGAGAGGTTTTTATTCCTAAAAGTCCTATAATCAAAAAAATCCTTCAGTTTTTAGACAGTAATCACAGGTTGGGAAAATTTAAAATATCTTCACAAGTCATTTTTCCAGAAATCTACAGTTTTATTATCTGAGTCATCAGTTTCAAAGGACGATTTCGAGGATCTTGAGATGATTTTGGAGAAATGAACACATGGGTTTTGTCATGAGCATGTCCAGTTATAAAAACCTCTCCCATATTTCACACAGTTGTCACCATCAGAGATATGCAGGAGAAACGTTGTTGTAACTGTTTCTATTTTTAGAGTTCAGTTCGGTTTTGAATTCAAAGTTAGGTAGAGGTTATTCTTATATAAATTAAAATGTAATTGATAGTTAAGGGGGGATTTTCAAGAGCGAAGAGAATATACATTGTAATGACTTCACGTTTTCATTAAATGAATGAAATTTGCAGAGGAGGAATGTAAAATATTTTTCATGTCAAAGATTCTTGTGCCGTCTTTTTTTTCAGTAAGTAATTTCTTTATGTGACTGTTTATCCTATTTCCCACTCCATTTTGTATTTTCGTTCATCCTTGAGCATTAGTTTTTATGGGCTATAATTCATCCTGCATGCTCTAGGCCCATTGTTCAAGCATTTTCAAAATATTTTCTTTTAAAGTCTTGCAGAATTCACCCTAGTTAGGTGCTCTGTTTGATGGGATGTCTCCCTTTGTCTACTAATCAACCTGCTAATACCTCAAGACTGAGGAAATCGTGCCTACCTTTCCTCTGTTCATAAACCTTCAAAACTCTACCTCCTACAACCTATTTCAGATCTTATTGTTGACTCCATTGCCCAATGGTCTCCTCCATGATTGTCTTACCAAGTCTTTTAAAACAAACTTGTCCTATTTGTCCCATCAAAAATTTGACCTTCTGATTGTCTTTGATTGAATATCTTGAGTATAAAAACTTTGTAAATAGTGAGATATCCCTCTTTGACTGTATTAGGTCAGAAATACATTCTAAAGTGGTTTTTGTTGTTACCTTGGGATATACCTTTCACAACCTGGGTACATTTTGAGTGTTAACAATCTTAATACCCACCCTAGAAGGTAAACTTCGTAGCTTTGGCATTCCTCTCCCAAGTTAGTATTAATGGTATTTACTCCTATTTTTGTTTTTTTTAAGCCTACTTGATCCAAATTTAGGTGAGAACGAAATGAAAGAGAATGCACATACACAGATATATGGAAATAAACATAGTGATACAGTAAACTCATATTCTATTAAATGAATGAAACAGAACAAATGGTAAAACAAAAGCAACTAGAATAGTGGTAGTTGTATCTCTAAGAAGAGATGTGGTAGCTACGCTCACTTGTGACAGGATGAATAAAAAAGGAGACCAAAGGGCCTTTTATTATAAATCCTTGGAGAGGAAAAAAACCCTAACCCTAAACCTAGGAGATGAATCGTCATAAAGTTTGTGGCCCCAAGGTGGTTAGTTGAACAATCAACTTATCAGGGTCATAAGTTTTGCATACAATCTCTGTTTAGGGTGCTCAATAGCCTATTCAAAAGTTCTATCTGATCTTTACAATTTTCGATTGGGGCTAAATGCATGTCAATGACAACCACTTTCTTCCCCCAAATCACCAAAAAAACGTTGTTTAGGGCCTCAAAACAGCCTCAAAAGTTTGGGTCTCCAAAAACCGTACAAAATTACAAGAAAATTGCCAACATGAAAATCTATTTTGAGCTAGTGGAATAGGTGGGTAGCCACCTATACCCATCTGGAACACTAATTTCCCCTCATAGAAAAGCGGTTGCTTTGAATATGGATATGTACATATAGTTGTCTTAGTTCTTTTATGAATGAATTGAGTTTTTATTCAAAATTTCTAAATGCATCATCTTTGGACGTAGTATAACTCTTTGAAATATATTTTTTATTTTGACTATTAATAGAAAGTTTTCCCTTAAATAAACACATCAAGGTGCATCCATTCACTATTTAAAAATTAACATATTAATAAGGGGGAGACATATCACAAAAGAATATAATAGGTGTCATAGCTTTATGATTCAAGGAGGAAATGACATTAACCTCATCATTGAATTCATCCAAAAACATTCTACTACCCTATAGTATTAAAAATTATAACATCACTCTCATTACTTTGGAGGAGTTTAATTTTCTTTACTCATAAACAACAAAACATATTGTCTACTATTTTGCATTCAAACAAAGTTACATTTTGATAACATCCCTAAAATATTTTTCTTTGAGTTTATCCTCATCGTATTAAAATTTTTATTATATCTTTTTTTTCAGAAAGAAAAAAGCCTGCCTTGTTATTCTCATTAAGAATCAAAGGACATCATTACATTCACCCAATAAGCGGGTTACAACATCCATATTTTACCAATAACATCCACATCGACCCAGTAGGTAATCACCAGGGGGAAAGGCATAACAACAAAAATATGTGATCCCATCAGAAAACTGTCTCATCATAAAGAGAGAACTATCCACACATCCACATCTACCGAGCGCCAAAAGGGGCTGTACAACTATCCAAGAGAGGTCACTCTATCCATCAAAACAAAATATAAGGGAGAAAGTAATCCCTATATCATATTCAGAAGAGCTGAAAAGTATCCTGAGTAACCAAATGGTTCTCAAAATATTCCTTAAAAATTCCTTTACCCTGTGGGTAAGAGAGAGCAATTTTAGAGAGACGGTCAGCCGACCGATTGTGCTCTCGGTAGATGTGGGAGAAAGACAAGTCCTGAAAGCTGCCCATGAGATTTTTTGTCTCCCTACACCAGTGCAGGAGATTTGGTGGGGAGAGCGCAGTCGATCTGCGCGCCCAGTTGATGATTACTAAAGAATCACCATATACATGGGCAACTGGGATCCCCATCATTTGGGAAGAGAGAAAAAGATCCCATAAGCTAAGCAATTCCGCTTTAGTGTTAGTGCCATATCCAACCCCCAGTGAGAACTCCAGGTAATGTGTCTCATTTAAAAAAATACAGAAACCCACACCAGCAATCATACATCTAGAGGCACCATCCATAAAACCACAGGGGTAAACCATGCAGGGGGTCCTTCCCAAAATGCTTCTATGGAATTTCCTTGAGACAATCGGTGAAGGAAGAGATTTGATAGTAGAAATAATCTATTGAATCAAGATGTAGATATTCCTTTTTCCTCCTTCGAAAATAGCCCGATTGCGGACCTTCCAAAAGATCCACATCATGTGGAAAGGGAGCAAGTGAAGGTGCGAGTTCCTGGGCAATTTTTCTATCCAATATATGATCATCTCTCCAATCGATACAGAAGGAGCAAAGGTGGTGAGATTTAAGAGATCACAAACATGAATAGCGACCATTCTCCACACACTGCAGTTGATAAATAAGTTCTCTACTGTCTCCTCATCCGAGCAGTAAAGAGCACAAATCCCAGGGCCGTGAAAGCCTCTTTTCTGGAGATTCTCCTAGGTGAGGATCCTGTTCCGAATGGAGAGCCAGATGAAACAAGAGATTTTGTTGGGAAGAGCTCGGTTCCGTAGGAAGGAGTCTACAAGGCTTGCATCTAGAGGTGAGTGGGAATAAACAATGCAGTCATAAGCAGCCTTGGCAGTAATAGAACCAGAATTTTTTTTATAGGTCCAAACTAGATCATCAGAGCTGTTAGTAAGGTGGATACCATCTCCAGAGAGACCGTTAATGTAATTATTCCATATAGTAATGTATGAGCCCCCAAGATCTAAATCTTCTGCAGATAACCAATAGCTCTTCGAAGGATGCAGGGTATTCTGGGCCTGTGCAAGAGAGCAGATATTCAAGTCTTCCAGATAAATACACAGATCTTCAGGGAGGCTAAAGGAGGAGTGAATACCAACAATAGGATCGATTCCTATGAGGATGTTTTCACCATCCCCCACCTGCCATGCTAAATGGATGCCCATCCAAGGGAGGATCTGAACAAAACCTCTCCAAATGACTGAGGCACAACGCATGCTGAATCGCTTGTTTCTGAGCCATTCGACCACCAAGGAGCATTTGATATATTTAGTGTGAAGGACTTGAGACCACCGTCCATTAGAATGAAGTGTTCTCCACAGAATTTTGAGGCACAAGGAAATGTTGAACCAAAGGAGGTTTTTGATACCCCAGCCCCCACATTCCTTGGGCCAAGAAAGGTCATTCCAACTTGCCAAGTGAAACTTTCTGTTATTATCTGAGGAGCCCCAAAGAAATTTGAACATGATTCTTCTGAGCTTCTGTAAGATGGTGGCTGGGATTGGAGCAAGACCCATCCAATATACAGGAATACTAGACAGGACAGATTGTACGAGAACCAGTCTTCCCCCAATGGAAAGATACTAAAAAGTCCAGTTGCTAATCCTCTTTTCTAGTTTTTGAAGAATCCAAAGCCAGTCATTTACATGATACCCAAGAGGTTTCAGGTACTAACCCAGGAAATTGAAGCCAGAATGGAGAGATAACATTCTGTAAGGCATAGTACCAGCAAAAGCATTTAGACAGGAATTGTCCATATTACAGTAGAGAAAACAAGACTTTTCAGCGTTGATCTTCATTCCGGAGGCTTTGTTGAAAGTCTCAAGGATTACTTCAAAAGCCAATTAATCAAGGAGTGTACCTAAGCCCATAAAAATTACATCATCCACAAAGACAAGGTGGGAAAGAGCGAGGGAGGGCGAGATCTAAATGCCTCTAATGAGACCATTGGTCCTGGCATCCCAAATGAGAAGACTAAGGCCCTCTATGACAAGGATGAAAAGGAGGGGGGATAAAGGACAACCTTGGCGAATACCATGAGAAGCAGTGAAGAAAGGTGAGGGAGTCCCATTAACCAGGACCGCAAAATTGACTGAAGAGAGACATCCCATTATCCAATTTACAGTAAGGAGGGGGACTCCAATTTGGATCAGAATCAGTCTGACATAAGTCCAATCCACACGGTCAAAAGCCTTAGAAAGGTCAAGCTTTAGAACAAAGGCACAAAGGTTCTTTGTCTTGACTGAATGAAGAACCTCTTGAACAATACCAATAGGCTATGAAATTTGATGATCGTTGAGGAAGCCAAATTGTTCCTGTGAGATACCCAAGTCCAGGAAAGGCTTAAGCCTCCCCGCTATAATTTTAGCAATGAGTTTATAGAGTAGGTTGCATAAAGAGATAGGTCTAAAATCGGCAAAAGTTCGAGGCTTGTCCTTCTTTGGGATAAGGGCCAAGAAATTTGAGTTCAAAGAAGGGGGGACGAACCCCGAAATCCTTGTCTGGTCAATAGCCTTGAGAAGAATAGGGCTCAGAAGATCAAAGAAGTGCAAGTAGAATTCTACAGGCCAACCGTCCGGACCAGGGCTACGGTCTTTTTTAAAGGCTTTGAGAGAGAGTTCGATTTCGTGAAGGCTCACCGGCCGAGAGAGGAGAGATGAGTGGTCAGAGGGGACAAGCCTGGGAAAGAGCGAGATAACATTAAGTTGATGCTGAAGACTAGTAGATCCATCATCTTTGTAAATATCAGCAAAGAAAGCTTTACCCATCTCCTTTAGAGAAACCTCATCCTCAATCTGATTGCCTTCATGGTCTTCGAGAGACCAGATCGAGTTATGTATCCTTCTCCCTGAGGCAACAGCATGGAAGAACTTTGTGTTAGAGTCCCCCTGATTGGCCCATCTAATTCTACTTTTCAGTTGCCAGGTAAGATGGAAGTGATCCAAGATCCTCTGTCTCTCAGCATTTAAATGAGACAAGTGAACAATTTGCTCCTGGGTGAGAATGCCCTTGGAAGGACCAGCAAGAATGGATTCAATTGCTAATTCCAGGTTAGAGGATTCAGTTTCCAGACTAACCGATTTTTCCTTGGTCCACCTTTTAGTAGCAGATTTGAGCTTTCGCAAAGTGTGACACAGATATTCAATGTCAATAATAGTATCAGGTTTGAAAGAAGTAGCCCACTCTCACATAAACCAACCAAAGAAGTCTGTGTCCTCAAGCCAAGAACGATTGAATTTGCAAGGGTAATCATGGGATCCTTTCCAATTATTCCACTCGAAGACGATAGGAAAATGGTCAGAGAGATCCAAGCATTTGTTCCAAGTCTTGTAGGCCCCCAAAGAGGGGAGCAGAGAATTGGAGATAAGAAATATATCTAAATGCTTGCCGATACCCTCATTGCCAGCTTTGCCATTGCGCCATGTAGGCCCAGACACAAGTGGAGCCACATCCACTAATCCTACAGACTCGAAGAGAGATAGGAAGTGGTTTGAAAGTGGGTCCAAAGAGGCTTTGGCACCCCAAACTACAGAAGAACGGAGAGTGAGGTTAAGGTCCCCACTAAGCATAAGATGTGATAAACTGAGAAGACCCCCTTTGAGAGCTTTGTCCCAAAAAATTTCACGGTCCCGATAAGGACCATAAACATATAGAATGTTGAGAGGGTCTGGAATCCCCCAAATAGAGGCCTGTAGCAAAATGCCCGCACAAGTTTGGAAAGCCTTACAGTTAGCCTTTGATGGATTCCAAGCAGAGAGAAGGCCTCCCGAAAGCCCCCGAGCACTGATAGCACAATACTCCCATGAGGGGAGTAATTTCGAAAAAGCATAAAGAGCGGGAGAGTCACTACACATAGTTTCTTGCAGAAGGATAATATCAGGTTTAAGAGAATTGAAAAGTGCACGGAGGCTGAGAGATTTGGTCCGCCCTCCTAGACCACAAGTGTTTAGGGAGAGGATTAACATCATGAAACCTCTCTAGGGGGTGTCATAGCTCTAAGTCCCATGGAAGTAGTGCCTCTGGCCATGTCCTTAATGCGAACTAATAGAGGGATGTAAGGAGGTGAGGCAGAGGAGAGGAGGTCTGCCTTTAAGTCCCGTTTCCCTTTTGGAGGTTTTCTAACAGTCACATTTGCAAACCTAATGGAGTTTATGTGAAGGGTAGTGGGGGAAGAGGGGGTGGAAGCAGTGAAGATGGAGAGGGATTTTTTTAGGGAAGGATCAGAGAAAGAGGGAGAGGTGATGGGGCTGTGAGGGGAAAGGATATGACCATGTGGAGGAGCATCATGATTGAGAGGGGGGAAATCCACAATCGAGTCTCAAGCAGGGACACCCGAATTTGGAGGAGGTGGCTGCAAATTAAGAGAGTGAGAGATGACAGTGCTGGGAGGAAGATTAACCTCTTCTTTAGAAGCAGTGGAATCAAGTGGGGGAAGAGAGATCGGCTTAGAAGGAGGAGTTGAAAGTAGCTGAGGAGTTAGCTCTAAAGAGAGAGGAGAAGAAGGAGAGGTAGACTTCTTGTGTGACAGGATCAAATTATCCACGGCCTCAAAAAAGGAGTCAGGAACAAAATCAGATGGCAGATATGATTCCTTAGACAAACCTGGTGGAGTAAGAAGTCCTTCCACAAGATTGGCAGGAGGCGTGGGCGTTCCATGTTCCGAGGAGTCTAAGAAATTGCCTTCTGAGAACCTTTGTGGGCATGAGTTTCTCAAATGTCCCACAGAGCGGCATCAACTGCACCTAAAATGCACATGCATATAGTCTAATTTTTGTACCAGTAGGCGTTCATTGCATAAAACCTCCACTTCTGCTGGAAGCCCCTGAGAAATATCCAACTCTACAAGAATTTTAGCGACCCTCTTGTCATAAACCAGGTGAAAGTTGTCCTCTACCAAAATAAACCTCCCAATGGTATTTCCGATTCCTTCAAGGATTTGTCTGCTCCACAGGGGAAACGGGAGGTGGGGTAAGAGGACCCACAAGTGGCACTTGGAAATCCTCTCCCTCAGAGGATCAAATTTAGAATGCCAACGACCGAGAACCAAAGAACCTTTACCAACACGCCAAATTCCTTCGAGAGCCCGAGTGCAGTGTTCAGCATCCAGGAAAATGAACATGATCCAGCCATTAGACAATAAACTGATGGTCGAGATGTAATCGAATAGGGGCTTCCAGTTCTCCGGGTCCCAATTGACCCAAGAAGCCTTATCCATATGACAATATTCCAGTCGACCAACCAGAGCACGGGAGCAAAGGGACATAACACGCTCCATGAAGATGTCATGTCCTAAGACGAAGTGGTAGCATCCCTTAAGAGCCTTTATACACTTTGACCTTCTCTTTCTTTGATAGCGAGCCTGTAAATCCAACTCAGCCATAGTTGGAGTCCCTCCAAAGAAAACCCCAGTGGCAAAGAAAAGGGACAAACAAGAAAAAGTTCCCACAAGTCAAGGGTGGGCCAAAGGGTAAAGTTACGAGAATAGGGAAAATAACCCTATCCAAAGAAAACCCCGAACAAAGTGTGAATTCGATCCTAAGTCACAGACCAAGAAGACCCAAGGTCAACAGCAACAAAGACAACTTAGCAGCAGCATGTGGGGTGAAGGGAGAAGGGACCCGTGCCTTAAACAGGAGATAAAAAAATACAAAAAATAGAAACTGAACCCACCAATACCCCGTTCAAAAGTAACCAAAAGGTTGAGTCACTGCCCAAGGAGGGTTCTAGGTCAACGACGGATAGGAAAATGGCCGACAGGGACAGAGAGGCTTCTAAGAGGGTTTAAGGAGGAGAACCCGAAACTTCAGGACAACATAATCATCCACAAGATACTCGAAAGTCAACCCTGTACCCGAACAAAACCCACGGAGGATAAGGATAAAAAAACCCCATGCAAAGGTGGTGAGTAAGACGACGTCCACCAGTGTAGCCATAAAAATCGATTCCTTCCCACTTTTTTAGAAATCTTGGTTGGTACTAGTCCCCCAGTGAAGGGGAGGGACTCCAAGAGGGGCTACAGACTGGTACCCACCTTCAAGAGCAAGGGAAAGACAAGTAGAACCCTAAAGACAGAAAAGCTATAAAGTAGAAAAGAGGCAAAGAGAGACCAAGACTCACTTACCAGGTGCCCAAGAAATGATGCAAGGATATTAAGCAGGAGGACACCGAAGATGCAACGAAATGAAATAGCTTCATCGTTACTCACGTGCCCTAGCAGAGGTAACAGGGCACAAAGAGGAAACTCCTTTGTGTACGAGAGAGACAGGAGACTGAGAACCTCCGCGGAGAGCCCAGCTAACGGCATAGAGAGAGTGCAGTAAATCGCCATGGAGACGCAGCAGGAGCAATGATGCAAGTCATCCTCCCAAAACTCAATTTTTTTTTTTTTTTTAAATTATATCTTGGCATAACGAGAATTTGTGGTGTTTGTCATCTTTGTGACAGAAGCGGCTAGGAAATAAAATTATTTTTTCCTTAAAATTCCAAGACGTTTACATTAAATTATAATTTAAAAACATTATCTAAAATATTGATCTTCTTACGGTTTCACAGAAAAGCTTATTTTAAATTAATTTGAGTATAACAATAAAATTTTAAATAAAACTCAATGATGATGGTGGTAGTGTTTAACCTCTTTTGAAACCAAACTTTGGTCTATCAAATCCAAATAAACAAATATATTCATAACCATCAATACTTTCATTTTAAATTTTATCTTATTTGTATATAATTTTATAACATTTTTTTTTACTAACAAAAATATCTACAATCAAAATTGAACCAAAAGAATTAAACTTCTAAGAATATAAAAGTATAAATAATATAACTACATTGAAGAAAATCCATAAAATTATTAATATTTATCATATAACATTATTAATATTCATAATTTCAATTTACATTTATATACCAAATAGTTTATAATATTATTATATCTAAGAATAATCATTCACATTCTTACATGTTTAATATTTTAATTCAAAACTTCAAAAAAATCTTATTATATTTCTCATATATATTAACATCATCAAGTAATACATTTACAAACAAGATGAAGTTGCAATGCAACATAGTCCCTACATCAAGGATAGAAACATGGTCACTTTAATTGCATCATAAATTTGCATTTGTAATCATTGAACATCTTTGAATAAAGGTATAGTCATAAATTTGTAAAAAAAATAATATATGGAAGCATAACCACATCATTGGCTAGATGAATAGCTTTATCGGTTTTATCGGAGTCAACTGCATTCGTAAATTATGTTTTGAATAATTCATCAAAATTGGTTATTCATTGGTTGAATAAATTTGATACCAAACTGTTATGTAAACAATTTTTTAATATGTATATTTTTGTTTGAATATGCAAACATTGTTTATAGTTGAGGTTGAATGCTATTAAATGATGGATGAGTTGGTGTTTCATAACTTCATTAAATAAATGAATTTTTATATAGTCATTTTATTCCATTATTCTATATAGACTAACATAAATTTTCCATAATATTTTGGAGTTTGAATCACTTAATGCTTGAGATTAAGTGAAGCTCTAAATATTTATATATTAACAGAAGTTTGATCACACGGTTGGACTACCTTTAAAGCACTATCATGTGCAACAAACAACTTACCTAAAGCTCAGTATATCCAAGCAAAATTAGTTTGTTACCCTAGTGGCATATCATATCGAAGATGTATTTAATCCACCTCTAATAATGCATGGAATTGTTTGCAGTGGAATCAATTTTCAAAGGCTTGTATTGTCGTAAGAGTTTGGGATTAGGAGTAAACTGAACTATTAGCAAGCGTCGCTTATATGCTCTTGTCTATCTTGGAAATTGAAAATTAGGCATTTTAATTTTAGTTGCATTCAACTATTTTTATCGAATTAAAATATCATGTTTAAACTTTAAAGTCTTATCATTATCTCATTTTTTATAACATGTGGCTCACTATTCTCTCAAATCAAATAGCTATCAATAGCATAATTTGTCCCAAAATCCTATAGCAATTTCATTGAAGCCAATTGCATAAATTTACGTATATGTTTTTCTTAATATGATCGTAATATTCCGTACTTTGTTAGAGTTGGCAATGGGTCATCGAGTAGATAGAAGGAGTCTCCACCTAATCAAGAGGTCCCTGACAATTGAGAGCTACATTCAATGGGGATTGTGGTTCCCTACTTAATCGAGGTAGTGAGGTTTGTCATTCCATGTACCTATACATAAATTAAAGAGTCATATGTACCTATACATATCTATATAACTGAGCCCTTGGCTTTGATGAATTTTAACACATTTTTGTCTATGGAATTTGCATGTTCCATGCACATACCAACTATCATGGATGGCCTGCTAAGTGCTACTGATTCTATGTTTATATGTCTTAATTTGGTGAGCGATTCTATTTTTCATATGTCTTGATTTGGTGAGCGATTCTATTTTTTTATGTCTTAATTTGGTGAGCAACCAACTTGATTGCCTCACATTGGGAAAACCTTCTCTTTGCTCCACGTCTTTGTACACATAAATCGACCTGCAAATAATGCAATATGAGACATTTGGAAGAAGAATAGAGTCTCCACGGTTAAATCTTTTTTTTCCATCTCTGCCCTGGGATGGGCATATCAAAAGTAGGGAAATGCTTCTTACTGCAGTGCCTCTAATATTATTACAGTCAGAAGCAAGTACAGAGAGAAATCGAGGGATAGTCCAAGGTAGATGAGTCCAAGCAATTTATGTTATTTATATATGAAATTGTCATTCAATCTCTTAAATATAGGTGGCAACCTTTTGATTTTAAAGCCTGGCTATGTCTAGAAAGGTATTTATGTTTGGAACCATAACCATATTTGTTGGTTATTGAAAGAAGGGTGCATAGTCTAAGAAATATGTGTGTTATTTCTCCTTAAAATATAGGATGATACATGTTTATTTTAAGCAAAGAACTCATACGCCTTAGCTGTACAGAGGAGGTGGTGTGCTATAAAGTATCAATACTAACTTCTTGGTTTTATTTGCTTAGATTTATGGAAGACCTAGTAGCTACAATGTTTTTTTGGGTAATGAAATGCACGTGCCAAATGAGCACAGTATCGAATTTGGAGGCTTAATTTGCCAATGTTGGTGAAAACAATCACCTTTGTTCATCTGAAGCCAAGCTTGATGGAGAGTTACCACTAATTGAAATGGTTATTACTTTGAATATTGGTGGTAACTTGAATTATTTGAAAAATAATAGTATGGTTCCCTTCTTACATTGTTTTGTGCAGGTCATAAAACTTGAATCACAAACACCGACCCAGAGGAGAGGATCCGCTTACCATGGAGATCAACTACCTTCTATCTCTTTATACACTTACCTTTGTATCCACTTATTGTTCTTACAACACTTACTAACTGGCCTTAATCTTCAATTCAATCTTATAAAACAATTTCTGGGAGATTAAATCCTTGAATTCTTAAGTTTAGTTGTTAATTTATGGTCCACTGATGTAGTTTATACAATGCCTTTAATGATCTTAAAACAAAAATAAATTGGCATTGGATTTATTGCTGATTTGAATTGATATATGTTTAGTTTCAATTGCTAATAGTTGCTTCCAATAGAGTTTTCTCCAGCGTGACTAATCTTTTAGCACTGTCTACATTCATTGAACTTGAAACCTTGGTAAGTCTTTTGTATTACCAACTTTTAATTCTATTGTTTGTTTCTGCTATACGATTTCACTTGTACCATATGACTAAATTCAAGATGAAGATATTTTCTAATTTAACATTCACACGGCTATAATTATCAGATAATATGCCAATTTAACATTCATACTGCTATAAATATCAGATAATAGTCCCAAAATAGCTATGCCAGATTATTTATTTTGATGATTTCTAAGTAAACAAATTCGTTTAAAAATATTAAAGATAATCTCAACCCTGAATTAGAAGAAATTTTTTTGAAGTTTCGCTCATGGCCGCAACACTGTTTTTTGCTAGGAATATTTTATGTCAAATTAATAATACTAATTTTTGAAGTCTCGCTCATGGTCGCAACACTGTTTTTCGCTAGGAATATTTTGGAAAAATAATAATATTGCATATATTAGCTAATTTATAATGTTAATTTTACCATATTGTCATAATCTTGGCCAAGAACAATAAAAGAATGAGAATAGTAGAAGAATGTGTACACGATCCAACCAAATGCTAAACGATTGGCAACATAAATAGGTCGTGGAAAGCATTGTCCATCCAAGCATCAAGATGACGTAAAAAATAATCAAATTGACCATAAATACGGCCTGACCGAGGTAGAAAAAGTCACTTCATCATTATCAGAAACCTACCAAATATTTTGATGAAGAATGACCCCATAAAGCTCCACCATCACTTGAAACCAGACCATTATTTTCATGAACAACCGCACCGCCCAACATTTATCTATTCAATCGGTAAGCTTATTATACGATCTTGTGTATGATTCTCTTATGATCATGAATTAGGATGAAGTAATGAACAACGTTTATTTATAGACTTGTTGCCTTTAGAAAGAATTCCCTCCTACCCGTTAATGAGCAACTCACACAGATCATGCATGGAGAGACACTGTGCACAGTGCATGCATGGAGACACTGTGCATGAAGAGGCACTGCCAAGTGTCATGGTAAAAGAACAGATGTCGTGGGTAGGTTCTAAGCATTATGCATGCTTTTGCTACAAGGGAGTTTATAAAATTATACCAAAACAAGTACGAGAAGTACCATATGCCAGAAATATTAATGGTACAAAGAGATCTTCAAACATGTAATGTTATAAAAGTAATGCTAGAAGTTATCTAGCATTACTTGGTTTTATAAAATTGCACAAAAAAAACTCAACTTTATCCTAAAATTTTCACGAATAATGGATGGTATGCTTCGATATGAGGCCAAATAAGAAGGTGAATTTACTAATTTGTTGAAAAAACGGTCTCTGCATATTGATTTGCTCATAAAAAGTGTCATAGAAAGAAATGATAGCAATGAAATGAAAACATAGGATAAATTTATAAAATTTGTTTCGATTAGCGTGCAAGACTAATGAAATAGCAACAAGACCATTCATAGAGTCCCTGCACTCCCAGGCCCGAAAACAAGGACTAATAAGGAAATTATTGGTTTTTATGTGTGTTAAAAAAATAAAAAAAAAATTATACATTTACAAATAAAACCATTATTGGTTTTCATTGGATTACAAATAAGAAAATTGTCTTTAAACTATTTTTTTAAGAAGCACATGCTATTACCCATTCTACTATGTACAAGAAAATTCTAATGGTTTAAAAATTAATTTAACGGTTTTATATAATTGAATATTTTTTTGTAAGATTAATATTTTAAAATTTATTATAACTTTTTAATTTCTTTTCACAATTTTATTGAACTTTGTATTGGGTAAATTTAAAATTATCAAATCATATTTTGAAATAATTTTTTTTTAATATGTTTTAATTTTTTGGTTATTGCAAATAGAATTATAAAATTAAGTTATAAAAACAAAGTTGAAAATTATACTATTTAGTAAATATTTAAAATTTTCTATATAAGAAAATGTTATGAAGTTTGTTAATCTAGTTTTAGTTATTCAACATTCAACAAGTCATACCGACGGAATGGACCAGGTCAACCCATGGTTTGGAGTTGGGCGACCGACGGAATAAAGCCAGTCAATCTACACAGTGTCCACTATTTACTAATGGGATCGTGGAGGTGTATCGACAATGTTTCGTTGGATGTCTAGTGGTTAATGATGTTTTTATTCCCGCCTTTGAATTGACACGTGTCTCAATAACACTAGTATTAAGGTGAGCCCTAGGGTGTGACACGACCAATGGTTTTGGTGCCTTATGTTCGTCTGTTGTGCTTCGAAGTTGTGCCTAGAAAATGATACTTCATCATCGAAAAATGGGACAAAATATTCTATTGGCTACATCCTAAAAAAATTTGGAGGTAAATTCAGTCATAAAAATAAATAAATCAATATGATTCTTTGAGGGACTGTAATTCTTCTTTTAAACAACTTTATGAATTTCATGATGTTTGGACAATGTTTCAAACGTTTTTTTACAAAGTAATACTTTTTATAAATAAATTGTATATGTTCATCCCTCATATCTATAATTTTTTCAATTTATTAATCAAGTGGGGTTCCTAAACTTTAGATAGAAAGCCTCATAGTTGCTATGACTATTTTTTTAAAAATTGAGATAAAAATAATCCATCTAATTATAGGACCAATATGATTAACACTATTTTATCCAAAGTTATACGGAATTATTCTCGAAAACAAGATCAATGTATGCCTAAAAAGTCATGGAAAAAAAGCTAAATGCCACGCAAAATCTAGGAGCTATCATTTAACTATGGACCACCATGTTATACTTAGGGCTAATGGTAAGGAATGTTGCAATAAAAATATCGATCTTATGTGTTTCTTTGCTGACTTTAGAAAAGCCTTTGACACAATGCTTAAAACTAATGTTTTGAATTGGAATAGCTAAAAGTCCCTAAGTTCAAATTAAAAGTTGTTGAAACAAGGATGTACAATAAGGTTATTTCAAAGTTAAGGCTAGTTAGAAGAAATTAATTATAATATAGGAATTGAGAAAGGTTTGCATGCGTTCCCCGCCCTTTTTACTATTAAATAGAAAAGATAGAGGGTTTTTTTGGAAGATGCAAGTTGTTTTAGCATGACTTTGGATGGTATAGTCATCATCTTTCATCTCTACATTGATGATCATATTATTCTTTTGGTGAGGAGTCCCTATGATCTCGACAAACAACTAAAAAATCTCAAGAATTTTTTCTCTAGTTTGGGTATGTCTATCAACACTAACAAAACAATTGCTATGGTAATCATTCTCACAAGATCACTTACATTAATTCCATGTATGACTATAACAACAACTTGGAGGAAGTGCCTTCATACAAATATCTCATAATTTATCTTCATAAAAAACATAAAAAGACCTATAACATTAGAAAACATTAATGGAGTGTGAAAAACTTATTATAGACTTGAAAACAATTGTAAATCAATAGACCCTCGACTTTGGGATAATAAGAAACTCTTGTTTGAGACTATTGTCATTACTATTACCTCATATGAATGTGAAGTTTGGGGTTGCAGTGTCTCTAAATAAATGTCGAGAAGCATAGAGAAAATCCAAAAGTGTTGTACAACATATAAGCTTATAATTAAAGGCAATACACCCTATCATCTCCTCGTCATAGAAACAATTTTCTTCCCCATTGAGAGCAATTACATGGTTAGGTATCTAATGTACAAGAACAAGATAAATACTAAGAGAGACAAAATGTTTCTTAAGATTGCTTCATACTCTAATCAAAACCACCTACAACTTAAAGCGAGATTGGCATAAATACACCAAGTCTTTGCTAAATCAATGAAGAGTCAAGGAAGATGTACATTTAACATTAAAAGTATTATAACATCTAAATTTAAGGAGAAGTTGAGTTGTAATAAAAAATTAGATGATAAGAAAAAATTAAGAAACTATAAAGAAGTGATTTAAGTATAATCTAAAAGATAAAAAATATCTATCTTTTTTAGCTCGTATATTAAAAAACAAATCATAAAACATCCAATTTCAAATGTTTGCTACAATACTCATTTTCCTAACATTTTAAGTAGCTCCAATTATGATGATTTAGGAATGATTTTATTAAAAAAAAATTAAAATACCTTTTTATAAATAATAATTGGTAACTTTAATTATAAAATATAGATAAAACCTATTTTTCAGAAATTTCCTTAAAAAACCGTTTTAAATTAAAAAAACAATAATTACGTTCTTCTCCCAAGTCCGTTTTTCGCCACCGTGGCTAAATTGGTTGTCCCTTCCGCTAATTATTTGTTACTGCGTGTCATTTTGATTGCCCAGCCAACGTTTTCCACGTAATTTGGAGAAGTTTCCTTTGATGTGGTCGAGTGTTAGTTGCCTCTTCGTTCATTCCTTGTACCTCGACTGAAACATATAGTTTTCGAACATAGTATTGCCTTCTGTGGCGACTGGCATTAAATCGTGTGAAGCAACTTACTTTCAACTTCCCTAAGAATGCAACCACAAGTGGAGGTGCACCATTCTGGTCTGCTCCCAAGCGGTTTCCAAAGCCCCTGGACTTTACTTCCCATAATCCCAGTCATGTGTCCCTAATTCTTGCAGCCTCAATTTTAAGAGCTAATACGTATGGCATTCCCATTCCTGGCTGGGCTTCAATTTCGAAGAGATTAGCAGAAAATGGTTTCTGCAGGAATCCTCATGTCGCCTGGAAGTGGGATTTTTGTCACCACAGAAGACGAATAGAAGAAGGCTTCTCTCTATTTGGAATCCTCCTCCCTATGCCACCTCTCTCTCCAGATGCCCGCAATAACTTTTGAACACATTCACGCTCAGCTGCAACTTGAAGCCCATCAGAAATAGAGATTCCATCTCCATTCTATTTATTTCTTCGCTGCTCACGTCTCCCACTCTCGCCTAATATGAATTTCTGTAATTCCTGTTCACAAATCAAAATTAAAATCACCATGATCAGATAAAGGTTTCAAATTAAAACAACAAATATGAGATCATGAAGGACATTGGATTAGAGAATTAAAAGATAACAGGTCTTCGATGAACTTGGAGGAAACCATGACGGTGGTGCTGAGCATCCCGTGGACGTTAACAGACATAATACAGAATTGCGGAGGCAATTGAATGAGGCGATCGATGTAAGTATAGGCTACCGCCAACACGGAAGAGCTGCAGTGAACATACTTTAAAAACCTCTCCAATACCGCTCTACGCACATGTCTGGCACCTGCACACCATCGAACACGCGGTATCTCGGAGGCAAAGAAGCGGGGTTGTAAGAAGCCGCAAGCCTCTTGTTTCTCGTGAGATTTCGCTCCACCAGAGATGACAACACTGATATAACCGTGGGGACAGGGGAGAATGATGGCTCTGCATCTTCACATTCACATTGAAGAGAAAACATATCTGATCTCATTTTTCAATAACGCTCTCTGCCATTGCCCTTAATTCCCGCTAAAAGTATTTTTGAAGTAGGAACTTTGTGTGGTGAACTCCCATCTGCTGGCTTCCTGAGAAATGGATGCCATGGATGCAACGGGGGCAGGTTGAATGTGGAAGAATCCTTTGTTGCATGCGAAATACTAGAAATGGTTGGGGTTTCAATTCAAAAATAGAACACTTGCGTTTAAATTCTAGTGAGCTTCCAACAGAGCAGCTGATGATAAGTGGACAAAGCTACTGACCAAATCTTTAAGGTCTAAAGATACTGAAGAGAAGATTGAGCGTCACTTATATATGGTTGAACATAGATAATGACGGTTCAATCATCCATGAGAAAACTCTCTTGGCAACGTGAACAATTAAACTCTCAAATTTAAACTAAACATATATCAATCAACACCAACCATAAATAAATAAATCCATATCAAAATCAAATATTTTCAAGATAATTTATATTTGTAATTTGTTTTAATAACATGAATGGGATTTTAAATATTAACGGATTTTCCAAAACCTTTATTTATACACCATGTTTAAATTATTGTTAGGTTTTTAATTATTTAATAAATAAAAAAAGCTTAACATGATATAAAAGGTTTATAAAGTTTCGTATTATTGAGAATATATATTAAAATTTTAAAAAATTATAAGAAATAATATAATTTTTATTTTATTTTAATTAATTCATTCAAATTTGTTATCCATTTTGTAATAAAATTTGATAATTAATTAAGTTAATAGTATATATCTATTATGTTTGTTTTTTGGTTGTGTATTTTGGTATATATATATATATATATATTTATTTATTTATTTATGAGTTGCCTATTGAATTGTCATTTATATGCAAATTGTACTTGCAAGCATAAATTCACCTTAAAAATGATCAAATTCTTATAGAAAATTAATATTTCAATGTTTTATTATTTAATTAAACTATGTAATTATATATATATAAAGAAAATTAATATTTCAATGTTTTATTATTTAATTAAACTGTGTAGTTTTATATATATATATATATAAAAAAGAATGCATAATATTTTATTATTTTGTAAATTAATTATTTATAATTTATGATTAAATATTTAGTATTATAATTATCTAAGTTACAAGAACATTGGTTTTTAATTGATAAAAAAGATACTTAAAATACTTTGTATGGCAACATGTTTGTTGTTTTAATAATCAATATTGATATTTTAGAATTTTGAAAACATAACATATTTTTATATTTGTAGGATGTATATTCTCTAATTTTTTTTAATATTTCGTATTGAGCCCAATCAGAACTTGCCAACTATGATTTCAATATAAAAGAATTGCCTAGTGCAATTGGAGAGTTGAGCAATTTGGAAGTCTTGGAGTTGGGAAGATGGTTGTTGCACACAGTGTCCCCTTCCCTATATGAATTAAAAGATCTTAAGGAATTGGAGCTCATAATATGTGAGCAATTGAAATGTTTGCCACCTTTGTCAAGGGTGACTTAAGCAACCTCAAGAAATTGACGATAGAGAACTGCAATGAATTGAAATGTTTGTCAACTTCTATGTTGGCTTAGTTTAGTGAGTTGATTATAGTATGTTTTCTACTGAGACTAGGATTACAATTATTCCTATTGTGTTTAATAATGTCGATCTTTATGAGCTTCTATGGATGGACAAAGGTTGGAAAGAGAAAGGGAAGCATGATTTGTTGACACTTGAAAAATGCATAATAGGTTTATGTCATGTTTCATATCTCAAGTTGTGTTAGCTAATGGGTTAAGTATATAATTATATTTTAACTTTGATTGTATTGATTTACAAAATATGTTTTTTTTTTTTTCTTAAGATAGATTTGATTATATATATATAAGAAACATTTCATGAATGGGGTTTTTAGTAAATGTTTGGATACCTTAGCGAAACAACTACTTAAAGTAATTTTCAAAGGTATCATCTTAACCAAACTTATTAAGTGTTTGTGAATAGATTTACCTTAACTCTAAACAAGTTACCAGTTGTTGGATTAAGATGTATCTCATTTTATTAGAAGCGGGAAAAATGAGGAATTTTTTTCATCATGGTGTGGGATTCTTGCCTAAAGAACCCTTATAAATCCTCATACCGAGACTATAAGCCAATGACATGCACATCAACAGCCCGGTTGTAATAAACCAACCAAATGTGGTTTTTCCACATACTCCGGGTAGTTTTTTGTCAGTGGGTATAGCAATGACACCCTTCAATCAACTAAGTTGAGTATAGTATGTTGTCCATTGATACACGATTTGTCGTTTATAAAGGAGGTGATTGGATAAAGAGAAACAATGAGTAATTTGGAGTCTTACATTGGCAACTGCATACTTCCTGAGCTCCAAGGGTTAACTATTATTCAAACATAGTTATCATTTGTTGAAGGTGTTTGATGCAACCTTCAATATATTTCTGTGGCATATTGTAATAATGTGTAGGAGGTTGGAACATTTCCAAATATACTCATGCATTTATCATTTACTTATTGTTATAGTTTGAGGAAAATAGATAAGATTTATGGTATTGCAAAAAATTAAAAGTGAACATTGGTGGTTGCGTAGAATTGGAGAAGTTACATCCTATTGAAACACTGGTATCTCTAAGAGAGTTGAATGTGATTTTCTCTAAGAAGCTGAAGATCATACAAGCAACGGGCCAGGTGACAAATCTTTGATTCATAAATGTTAACCGTTGTTCCAAGCTAGAAAAAGTGGAAAGCATCCAACATTGTATGTCATTGAATGTACTTTCTACAAATTACTACATGTGAAGTTGAAGAACATACAAAAACTTACATTGTTGTAAACGCTGAGATGATTTAATGTTAGTAATCAAAGAATACAAATATAGAATTTACAAATAGTTGAGATGATTTAATGTTGGTCATCAAAAAATACAAATATAGAATTTACAGATTATTTATTCCATCCACTAATATTATGAATAAAGAAAAACATACCACATTTCTAAATAATAATAAAAACTAATCTCCTTATTTATATGCATTAAATTTGAATTGCTTTGAAATATCAACCTACCTTGTTAAAACTAATAGATTAAAAAAATTATAGTAAGATAAAGTGGTTTTTGAAGAAGATAAAATCTCCACACATCAAAACAAACTAAACAAGCTTAAAGTAAAGCTTCCATTGCAATATGATACGTAAAGAGGGTAAGGAACACGATGCGTAAATATAACTTAAAGTTTTCATAATTTGTGATAAATAAAGCTTTTAAATGAAATGCAAACACGTTTTATAAATGTGAATTAATTTAATTTAATAGAAATATGTAAAATTGTTTTTATTTAACTTAATTGTTTATATTTTTAAATGAAAAAGGCTTGACATAATGCTTTTGGAAACCAACATTTTATAGTGTAATTTTTTATACCTTGAACAATGTATTGTATTTAAAACATTTACATTTACTTTAAAAGTAAGAATATTTTTATTTGGAAAAGAACACTTTGTAATTTTGATAAATTTTACATTCCTAAATGAAAGAGGTTAAATTCAACAATGTATTGTAATTAAAAATTTTACATTTACTTTATTTCAAAATAAAAAATATTTATATTTGGGAAAGAACACTTATAAATATTAAATGCAAGCAAGTAGAGCTCATTTATTCCTCAAACAAAAAGATTGGGTTGAAGTGATATCAAAATTAAGAATATTCATAATTAGGAAAGAGCATTTATAAATATTAAATGGAAGCAAGTAGAGCTCATTTATTCCTCAAACAAAAAGATTCGGTTGAAGTGATATCAAAATTAAGAATATTTATAATTAGGAAAGAGCATTTATAAATATTAAATGGGAGCAAGTATAACTCATTCATTCCTTAAACAAAAAGATTAGATTGGGTTGAAGTGATATGCAAATCTAATGAGTATTGATAAGATTTTAAGATATTATTTGCAATATTTTTATTAAAATAAGTATTTATATTATATATATATAGTCAATTCAAACAATTTTTTTTTCAATTTTTTTTATTTAATATCAATATACTTGTTAATATGACATCATATTCAAGAATTTATGAATACCTTGGAAAAAATATTGTCACATTTTCCATTATCTTTTTTGGCGACTCTCCTACACATTTTTACTTACAAAATATGTTGGTCATCTACTCTATGCACCTTTTAGAACGACACTAACTGCAAATTTAAATTGTTATGTACATTTGCTTCAATATTTTTAGTACTTAACAAAATAAGATGTACCACATACAATGAGTTAATATGTTGCTATAGTACTTAATATTTAGCGTTAAAATTTCTATTTTCTATAATGCTCAATGATGTTTACATCTACTTTACCTGCCTATTTTTTTTCCTTTCGACGTTCTTTATACATGTAGCTAGAGGAAGATTCTACTTATTCTATTTACCTCTTTTTTCTCCAACTACAAACAAAAATCACCTACCAGAATCCCATCAATAACCCCATCCCAATAAGCGAAAAGTTGAAGTATCTCTGCATTGACATTAAGGTCTAGAATAAGATGATATTGTTTATATATTTTCGAGGAGGAAAATATATAAAGATATGAAATTACACACTTAAAAATTAACAAGAAATCATTAAACCTCTAAATCAAAATAAAATTTAACTTAATCATAAGGTGGATGGTTTGGAGGAAAAATAGGAGATTTTCTAGAATCAAAATTTCCACATAAAATGGCTAAGCAAAGGGGATCAAAATAGAAACTTATTTTTCCAAACAACCATGCAAAATTAGAATTGTAATAGAACTCCCTTTTTTTAAAGAAAATTTTCAAAATAAAATCAAGAAGTTGCAAATGAATTAACATTATGTTTCATAAAAACTTTAATTCAAACATCATTAGACCACTCAAAGGAAACCATGCAACAAGCTCTTCATGACATTCTTTTACTACTATTTTCACTTCATCACATCTACTTGTCTTCCCAATTTTTTTCCCTTTGAGATATCATTGCACCTTTTTTGTGGCAATTACTAGTTATGAAAATGTAAAAAAGTTATTAATCCAAAGGCTTTTTTTAAGGGGACGACGGCTCTCGAGGCTTTGTCGTCTATCGCAAGCCTCTCAAGAGCCTCCACGTGTCATTATTAACTTAATAAATTAAATCAATTTTAAAAAAAAATTAATGTTGACATCCTGCTTCTTACCTCCGACCAAAAACTACCCATGGTATTGACATGCCCTTCAGTGTTGAGAAAGAAAAGAGTCACTTCTCGCCATCGTCCCCTTGTATCATCAATCTCATTGTATTGTTATTGCTTTGTTTCAAATTTCAAGAATATAAGTTGCGAAGGAAAACAATATTTAATGGAATTTTGTCTCTGTTGTACTGTTTTCAATCTCTCGTTGTTTCTACTAGCAGCGCACTGGTGCGATATTCACTCTTTTTTTACAAAGGAATTTTAATTGTTAAAACAAAAGTTATCATACCTTTAATGTTTGCAACACTTTTAGATTGTGTGCAACAGGTTTAAGAGAATTGGTGATGAAGATTTCTTTCATCCAAATTAACCATAAACATTAAGTGTCTTGTCTTTATTGAAGGTCCCTTCTATGAATCATGAGCTGAGAAGCTTCAGGATCAAGCATAAAGTTTGATGTTACATATTAGACACTTACTTTTTTGTTTCTTCTTGGATGGAAATTAAAGATTTCAGTAGCCATCTATGATGAATCCAAGGTCTAAAACTAGAACAAAGTGAATATTGATGTCTATGATCCGGATTTATGCAGGAATGCAACAGAATACACAAATAACCATAGAAATAAAGATGCAATGGAAATAAAATTTCATTTCATTAATCAAAGAACTGAAACTTGTTTACATACAGAATGAAAATAAACTAGCTAGAGTGCTGGTAGCTTATCTCTGAGAAGAGATGTGGTGGCTACATGCCTCTGAACTCTTTGTTACAATGAGGCTCGAAGGCCTATATATTATTGAGAAACAATGGAAACCCTACACATCCAAAAACCTAACCCTAGGAGGTGAAACGCCATAATGTGGGCTCCGTTGGGTAACTTGGTACATCAATTTCTTGGGGTCGTAACTTTGGCATACTACCTCCATTTGATGCGCATGATACATATTTAGAAAGATCTATTCAAGGACTACATACAAAAATAAAATATAATGAGTCCGAAATGGACTCATGTTTACCCGACCATTCAATACCGAAAAAACGTCGTTTAGGGCCTTAAAACGACTCCAGAAGTTTAGGACCCGAAAACTACCAAAAATAGTAAATTGTGCTATAATTAAGGAAACTGGAAAACTGAATAGGTGGTTTAAGTGGAATAGGTGGGTGGCCACCAATATTCTCCTACATAATTCCTCCCCCCTTAGGAAGCAATTATCCCCATTGCGTTGAGTTCCTCCATGAGATGAGGAAACTTTTGCTAAACTTGGTCCCTGGTGAGCCACTTTTCCTGGTGAAGGAGTTGGCCTGCTTTGACAACTCGATATAGCTGGATCTTCTGCTAGCGGGTGTTCTTGATTTGTGTGTCCATAATCCTATTAGTTGTGGCTTGTTCCATGCATTCGGGGTTTAACTATGTTGGTGTGAGTTGTTCTACCACATCTAATGTGTCTAGTATAGGTGGAAAGTAGGGCCGAAGGTTGTCCACATTGACCACTAGGTGCAGACCAAGGAATGGTGGAATACTGATCTTGAAGGCATTGCCCCCGACAGCCTTGGTGATGGTGTATGGTCCATATCGGAGCGGGAGAAGATTACGGTGGGGTCCAGCGAGGCGCTCCTTCTGCAAATGTAGCCACACTTTGTATCCCACCTAGAATTTATGTTGCACTCGATGCTGATCATCCCGCTACTTGTACTTAGCATTGGATCTGTCCAATATGTCATGAACCTGTTGGCGAATGTGTTGAATGCACTCAATGAAGCTATTCGCCTTGGAAAATTAAGAATGGACATGAGCCGAATCAACCCGAGTAGTTGTAAATGGCATGGCTACATCAATGGGACATAGTGGTTGGAATCCTAAGCCCGCCTAAAAGGGGCTATGGTCGATTGAGCTGTGGAGAGCCCGGTTATAGCTATGTTTTACATAAGGGAGTCTCTCATCCCATGTGCATGGATGCTTTGAGTTGTACATGTGCAACATGTGTACGATCATCCTGTTGACGACCTCTATCTAGCCATCAGTCTGGGGATGGAAAGATGTGGAATTTTTGAGCTTGGTGTATATCATTGACCATAGGCTAGACCAAAATGTACTAAGGAACTTGTTGTCCCAATCTAATATTATAGACTGTGGGATCCCAAAGTGTACCCACACTCGTTTAGAAAAGAGTTTAGCAGTGGCTTCTGCTATGATATTCTTCTTGCAGGCCACCATTATGGATATCTTTGAGAATCTGTCAATGACCATGAACATACATTCGTTGCCATTCTTAGTAGAAGGAAGGCGCGACTTGTAATCCATGGAGATGGATTCCCAAGGTCGACTAGGGGTAGGAAACGAAGTATAGAGGCCTTGCTTCTTGATGGACGGTTTGGCAATGGCACATGCAGTGTAGGATTAGATGTACTTCCCAACATCCTGTCGAAGGTTCGACTAATAGAAATACTTTTGGAGTACTGCCACTATTTTCTTGACCCTAAAATGCCTAGTGACCTGACTATAGTGCACTTCCCAAATCATATTGGCATGCTCACTTGAAGGAACACAAAGGTGTCCCATGTGACATAGTAGTGCATCCTGGAGATGAAAATTTGGAACTTGGTTTCCATCCAAGAGCGTCCATGTGTGGTTGAATTCTAGATCTCTCTTGTAGAGAAGTGACCAATTAGAAGTCTCGTTCCCACAAGAGTTGAGCACGGTGGTTATCGCCATGATCGATGGTTGGCTGAGGCAGTCTGCAACATTGTTGGTGCTTCCCTTCTTGTACTTGATGTTCAAATTAAACTGTTGTAGATATGTGGACCACTTCTGATGGCGATCGTTCTGTAACTTCCCTTGTGTATGTATGAACTGCAGGGGTTGGTGGTCTGTGCGGATGATCATTTCCTTCCCCAAAATGTAATGCTTCCATTGTCGGTAAGCCTGTATAATGGAATACATCTCTTTGTCATAAGTGGGATATTTGTGGACTGTGTTGGACAGTGTCTCACTGTGATATGCCACTGGATGCCCTTGTTGAGTAAGGAATGCCCCAATAGCATAGTCATATGCATCTGTCTCGATCTCAAATGGTTGTTGCAAGTCTGGTAATGTGAGCACTAGGGCACAACAAAGGCGATGTTTCAATTCTGCAAATGCCTTATGTTGAGTTTTCGACCAGAAGAATTTTTCTTTCACTCCTCCCTTGGTAACTTCACTCAAGGGCTAAGTGATATGAGAGAATCCCAACACGAACCTATGGTAGAAATTAGCAAGACCCAGAAAGCTGCGAAGCTCTGTTAGAGTAGTTGGGCTGGACAATCCTGAATGACTTGGATCTTGGTTGGATCCACATGTACCCCACACTCATCAATAATCTATCCTAGATACCGAACCTGGGTCATGCCAAAAGTGCACTTGTCCAAATTGGCACACAACTTGTGCTTTCGTAGTGTTTGGAGGACCTGTCGGATGTGGTGGAGGTGCTCTTACCAAGTCTGGCTAAATATCGGGATGTCATCCAAGTACACTATTACAAATGAGTTGGTGAATGGCCGCAATATTTCGTCCATCAGTCTCATGAAGGTTGCGGGATAATTTGTCAGCCCGAAAGGCATGACCAACCATTTGAAAAGGCCCTCCTTGGATTTGAAGGTTTTATTCCACACATCGATCGGTTCGATCAGTACCTGGTGATACCTATACTTTAAGTCAATCTTGCTAAAATATTTCGCCCCTTTAAGCTGGTCCAGGAGGTCATAAATCCGTGGGATCGGGTACCTATTTTGGACAATGATCTTATTCAGCACCCGATAGTCAATACAGAGTCTCCAAGTCCCATCCTTCTTCTATACCAACATGATCAGGCTCCCACAGGGCGATGAACTTAGCCGGATGTGACCCTTCTCTAGTAGCTCCTGAATTTGCCTCTTGATTTCATCATTATCCAGAACATAGCATCGATAGATCAGTCCATTAGGAAGCAACGCACTTGGGGTCAGATCGATGGGGTGCTTGACCTGACAGTGCAGAGGCACCCATGTGGGTGAGGTGAATATGTCTCGGTACTCCTCCACGATCTTGTCCATTTGTTGTTGTCGTGCGAAGGGGCCCTGTCTGGAGGTTGTGGCCATGATCTTCTTCTTTCCCTAAGGGCGGATCATCAAGAAAACAAATTTCTCGGTTTTGGAAATGAGCTTATTGCATTGTTTTTCAATAACCAAAGAGATAGCGATAGGAGGTGGTACCTCTGGTATCCTGTACAACTTATTTCCCAACGTAACAATAACAACGACGAGGCCGAGACTCACACACAGCATGTCGTTTCCATAAGTATGGTTGACCTAATAATACATCAAAAACATCAAGAGGAGCAATAACACATAATACCTCATCAATGAAGGGCTTGATGCTGTAGGGAAGGTGGCACTGTTGGTTGACGCAGAGATCTCATCCTTGGTAAAGCCACCCGATGATGTACAGTTGTGGGTGTGTTGTGGTCGGCAAGCCCAACCGCTTCACAACCTCTACTGAAATGAGGTTCTTTTGGCTCCCATTGTCGACAATGAACTGTAGCAGGGAACCCTTTAACCACATTTGGGAGTGGAAAAGACGCTCCTCCTCCTTTGAATCTTCTGGTTCTTCCTTTTATATATTCATGGTGGCAAGGGTGGCGTTGGGCTCTGCATCGATAATCTTCTTCCCTCTGTCATTCCTCTTCTTGGGTTTTGATTCAGTGTAAGAGTATGCATCTAATTTGAAAGCCTTTATCTCGGCCACCAGTGACTGCTTGGCCCGACACTCACTTGTGTTGTGAGTGGGGATCTTATGGAACTCGCACCACTTTTCCACTTCCTTCTTCGGCTTTGCAGTGTTTCTCTTTGCTTCCGACTTTGGCAAGTTGTTTTGAGTCACCATGCCTTGGTTGTGTCCTTGGTTCTACAGTTTGGGGGCACCTTTCACTTGCTTCTGATTCGCAGATCCAAAGTCTCGCTTTTTCTGTTTGAATTTTTGCTCAATTTTGGCAGCATACCGGTATGTCATACCAAGCGAGGAGATGTCGAGGAACTCCATTTCCTCCTAAACATATCTATGCAGACAAATGCGGTACTTCAGAACCAAATGTTTCTCTAAATCTTTGATACCCAACTTGGTGCGCAAGGTATGGAACAGATTCGTCAGCTCATGCACATCTTAATTTCTTTACTACCATAGCATAGTCCATTATGTACTTTTTCTCATAGCTCCCCACGAGATAATATTGTCCCTTTATGGCATCTCAGAAAGAATTCCAAGTGGGTACGACCGAGAACAGAGAGGGTTCCTCCTTGTCCTTTCTCTCTTCCCACTAGTCCTTGACATGGGGGGTGGCTTTGAGTAGTGAAAAAGTAATCTTTTCCCAGTTGAAAAAGTCATGAACCGAGAAATATCCTTCTAATAGATTCAACCATCTATCTACAGCATCTGCATCTATTTGGCCATCAAATATGGGAATGTCAAAGTTTACTTGTGCCTTAAAAGGGGTTGCACCTCCAGAGTGGCTGCTAGATGCAGATGCGCCGCCAGTGGGAAGTCGTTGAAGGATCCAGGCGAAGTTATCCATCATTGTGTTCCTTTGTTTTTCAAGGGCCTCCTCGAGCAACATTTTGATAGGGTCTTCTGCGCCCTCGTATTTCTTTTCATCCCCCATGGGCGACCATCAGGATTTGCGAGACTGATCTTGCAAAGGTTCAAGTAGATCGATCCCTAACTCTTTATACCCCGCCCTCATTGGGGACATGCAAAGAAGGATCGAGAAAGAGTAGATTGCTCTGATACCACTGATCCGGATTTATGCAGGAACAAAACAGAATACACAAATAACTATAGAAACAAATATGAAGTGAAAATAACACTTCATTTCATTAATCAAAGAACTGAAACTAGTTTACATACAGAATGGAAATAAACTATCTAGAGTGCTGGTGGCTTATCTCTGAGAAGAGATGTGGTGGCTACATGCCTCTGAACTCTCTGTTACAATGAGGCTCGAAGGCCTATATATTATTAAGAAACGATGGAAACCCTACACATCCAAAAACCTAACCCTAGGAGGTGAAACGCCAGAATGTGAGCCCCGTTGGGTAACTTGGTAGATCAATTTCTCGGGGTCGTAACTTTGGCATACTACCTCCATTTGACGCGCATGATACATCTTTAGAAAGATCTATTCAAGGACTACATCCATAAAAAACAAATATTGAGTACAAAATGGACTTATCTTTCCTTGACCATTCGATGCCGAAAAAACGTCTTTTAGGGCCTCAAAACGACTCTGGAAGTTTAGGACCCGAAAACTGCCAAAAATAGTAAATTGTGCTACAATTAAGGCAACTGGAAAACTGAAAGAAACAATGGTGGGGGTCCAACTGGAATAGGTGGGTGGCCACCAATATCCTCTTGGATCAGTCTAAGCCCATGAGAGTGACGATTATAGTGGAGGATTGCATTTCGACGAGTGTCGCTATGTTCATTAGAGCTCATTCAATCTAAAGTAAATTCCCAAAGTCTTCCATAATGGTAGATGGAACTTCATCGCTTGAACACTTTCATGTCATGAACCAAGTCATTTCATGTCATTCTCATAATTAAAACTGTTTTTCACAAATAAATGATCAATCGGTTTTTTAACGTGTTGATGTATTTTCATGGTTAACCATAAAGGAGAGTGGTGAGAACACAATGAGGCACTGCATTGCATTATGCATATTTTTTAATAGTTCAAAATTAATATCACATTATATTAATATATAACATTAGTATCATGTTTAATATATGATATGATATGATATTGTAAGCATGCCATGTAAAAGCATTTAGTATATATATATATAGCTAATACTTATGAATAAGTGTTATAGTTCGCATTTTTATGTAGAAACTAAGTGGAACATCAAATTAGAAGCCTTAGAAACCTTTGTATGTGCGATGATATTCCAAGAACTTCGACATCAACGACTGGATTTGTACATAATGGCTTTTGTAAAAATTTAAAGTGAAGTCCACAATGCAAACCAATCTAATTTTGTTTTGCGTTTGATCATTTTAAGCGACAAATAATTCAAAGTGGAATTTTTGGGTATGTGTCATGATATGATTCATTTATCCCCAGATGTCTATTTATTACTTTAAAAACTTTCTTGTACACGTGCACGTGCACGAGGGCACAGATTGCAATCAACATTTTTAAACTTTTTGTAGATGATGGAATGCATGTTGTCTCATGTAACTCCTAAATAAAATGAGAAATATTGCATTCTTAAAGTAAGCATCTTACATGTCCACAGAAGTGCCATTCAAATTGGTCAAATAATTTAATCCATGATAAATATTTGATGAGGGTAACCAATATCATTTATCCATGTCATTCACTATGTATTTCATAGTTTATGTATTATAATCACATAATATAAGACGATGTGATAAGTAAAGGCCTAGTGAGGATAGGCCGAGTGAGGATAAGAGGGTATTAGCCTTTTCGAAAAACTAGTATCATGATGTAAAATACATATAAAAAACTAAATTGTTTTATTTTACAATGTTTGTACCATAAGATCATGAGAGTGTTCATCTCTTTTTTAAAGGTAATGTTCAATAAGGACCATCGTTGTTGTATGCAACTACAACCATCATTACATGCAAATATTTAGTTATACTTAATAATCATATACAAGATAAAGATTTAATGACCATGTACATTCTTTTTTCTTATTGTTTCTTTTCACCTTTTTCTTATGGGCTTAGGACATGGTTATATGATGTCCAATGTAACTTTGTTATATTATTTGACTATCTCTTAAATGTTCATGTCCTTGTGTATTAATGTTTGAGTTTACATGTCTTTTTTGATATGGATTATAAATCACTATGTACATAGTGTACATTTTATGATAATTCAATGTGATTATTTTGAAAATTTTTAATTGATGTATTTATGTGGATGTGGCTTTTAGCTTAAGTACATATTAGACAATTAAACGTTGATGATATAGTAATGGTTGTAAATTTAATGGTCATTGATTGTATAAGTTAATATTGTAGCAAATAGACCATCTTTTCAATCATAAATTTGATAAGAATCCAATATAATTTTTAGTCATGATAAAAGGCATACCATGATTTGAGGTCTATGCATGATGGAACAATGGTTGTAGGGGGGTTTTCCAATTTTAAGTCACACTAGATCATCAAAAAGTTGATTGGAGTTATGGATCAATGGGAACCTTAAATTTTTGTATCATTGGATTTCAACAACCAAAGGGAAGTTTGCTATAAGATTACGCGACTTTGATTATGTCTTAGTATGTGTTAATCAGTTGATTATATGGCATTTATCAACTATGAACATGGTGTACATTTAAGGAAGTTGATGATGTAAATGGAACTACAAAGTTAGTGGCCATTGATTGTAAAGAATATTGTCTCTTAGTGAACACATATGAATTGATATAGGGTTTGTGCACTTATTTTTCCTATTTGGAGGATGACACTTATGAAGGAAGAGTTAATGTTTGATATTTTTGTTCGTCATTTTGAGTCATAGGTTGGTGAGTGAGTTGTCAATGGTGAAAGAAGCAATATTTTGTTTACTATTATTAGAGTATAGGTTGCTATGTACTTTAAGTTTTTGGTAGATAACTAATTATTCATACTTTAATGTTAAACAATCATTTTAATATTAAATAAATGATCACATTACTTCTATTCTCTATTTTTAATCAATCATTGTAATATTTAGATGCCCATATGGAATCTATGTACCATGTTGCATTGTAAATAATGAACTGAAAATTTTATTTGAAAGAATTCTCTCTGTTACAATTGAGTTAATCTCACCATCTATAATTCATTGCTTCTCGTGCATCACATCTTCATAACAAACACGCTGTTACACAGTTTCTGCAAATTCTCGACGGTATAGGTTGCTAGAATTTGTTCATGATGTTACATGGTTTCTGCAAGTTCTTGACGGTATAGTTTGCTAGAATTTGTTCATCTTTTATAGGTTACAGGTTTTTCAATATTTCATGGATTGCAATAATTAGTGTCACAAATGCTATTCTCCTCACACACATCATTCACATTAAAGTAGAGTTACTCCTGATTAAGATTTTTTCAAATTGCATTGCAAGGGTTTTGAGCATTCACCGATTTCACTTCAAATTGCATTGCATGGGTTGTGAATTGGGTTTTATCTCGAGATGATCTAAATTAAGAAAACAAAACAATGTGATCTATATTGTAACATTCTTTTAAAAAAATTCATTTTATTAGTAATTTTTTGGGTAGTTAATTTTATTAATAAATTTTTGCGGAGTTTAACTAAAAAAAATTCAAGTTGTAAGAAAAAAAACTCCAATTGTACTAACATCACATAAAAATAATATGTATAATAAACTAGCATACATTCTAGATTCAAAATTAATATAAATAAGTTATTATTTTATAAGGTGTTAATTTTTGAAACCAATATATTTTTCTCTTTTTAACATATTAGAATTATATATATTTTTAAATGATTAATATTTAAAATTGTTTAACTATTAGTTTCTTGATGTATAATTAAAATTTATTATATCATTATTAAGCATTAATATATTATTTATAAGTATTTTTTTTTGAAGATTTATTTCAAGATAATAAATTAAAAAAAAAGACAATTTTAATTCTACATGTTATAAAAAAATAACATGTTAGAAGAAACTACAAAATTTTTATTTTATATTAGAAGTGTTATATTTATTTTCTTTCTAATTTGTTATATTAAAATATTTCTATATTATCATAAAAATAAGCTTTAAAATTATCATAAATAAACTATTATCTTTTTTATTATATCTTTTGGTTTTCAAATTGTTAAGCTATTATGTTTTGGCTTTCTAATATATAATATATAAACTTATATAAGATAGTTTATTACATCCCTTTTAAAATATAATATATTATTCATAAATTCAAATCATAAAATAGTTAATATGATTTAATATATATCTAAATTTACATAAAATCCATAAAATTATTAATATTCATAATTTCAATTTGTATTTATATACCAAATAGTTTATAATATTATTATATCTAAGAATAATCATTCACATTCTTACATGTTTAACATTTTAATTCAAAACTTCAAAAAAATCTTATTATATTTCTCATATATATTAACATCATCAAGTAATACAACATCAAGTAATACATTTACAACCAAGATGAAGTTGCAATGAAACATAGTCTCTGCATCAGGGATAGAAACATGGTCACTTTAATTGCATCCTAAATTTGCATTTGTAATCATTGAACATCTTTGAATAAAGGTATAGTCATAAATTTGTAAAAAAATAATATACGAAAGCATAACCACATCATTGGCTAGATGAATAGCTTTATCGGCTTTATCAGAGTCAACTGCATTCGTAAATTATGTTTTGAATAATTCATCAAAATTGGTTGTTCATTGGTTGAATAAATTTGATACCAAACTGTTATGTAAACATTTTTTAATATGTACATTTTTGTCTGAAGATGCAAACATTGTTTATAGTTGAGGTTGAATGCTATTAAATGATGGATGAGTTGGTGTTTCATAACTTCATTAAATAAATGACTTTCTATATAATCATTTTTTTGCATTATTCTATATAGACCGACATAAATTTTCCATAATATTTTGGAGTTTGAATCACTTAATGCTTGAGATTAAGCGAAGCTCTAAATATTTATATATTAACGGAAGTTTGATCACATGGTTGAACTACCTTTAAAGAACTATCATGTGCAATGAAAAACTTACCTAAAGCTCAGTATATCCAAGCAAAATTAGTTTGTTACCACCAGTGGCATATCATATCAAAGATGTATTTAATCCACCTCTGATAATGCATCGAATTGTTTGCAGTGGAATCAATTTTCAAAGGCTTCTATTGTCGTAATAGTTTGGGATTAGGGGTACACTGAACTATTAGCAATCGTCACTTATATGCTCTTGTCTATCTTGGAAATTGAAAATTAGGCGTTTTGATTTCAGTTGCATTCAAATATTTTTATCGAATTCAAATAGCATGTTTAAAATTTAAAGTCTTATCATTATCTCATTTTCGATAACGTGTGGCTCACTATTCTCTCTAATCAAATAGCTATCAATAGCAAAATTTGACCCAAAATCCTATAGCAATTTCATTTAAGCCAACTGCATAAATTTACGTATATGTTTTTCTTAATATGAGCGTAATATTCCATACTTTGTTAGAGTTGGAAATGGGTCATCGGGTAGATGGAAGGAGTCTCCACCTAGTCAAGAGGTCCCTGACAATTGAGAGGTGCATTCAATGGGGATTGTGGTTCCCTACTTAATCGAGGTAGTGAGGTTTGTCATTCCATGTACCTATGCATAAAGTAAAGAGTCATACACACCTATACACACACACACACACACACACACACACACATATATATAATCGAGCCCTTGGCTTTGAGGAATTTTAACATGTTGTTGTCTATGGCATTTGGATGTTCTGTTCACATACCAACTGTCATGGATGGCCTGCCAAGTGCTACCGATTCTATGTTTATATGTCTTAATTTGGTGAGCGATTCTATTTTTCATATTTCTTAATTTGCTGAGCGATTCTATTTTTTATGTCTTAATTTGGTGAGAAACCAACTTTATTGACTCACGATGTGATAACCTTCTCTTTGCTCCATCTCTTTGTACCCATATCTTGACTTGCAAATAATGCAATATGAGACATTTGGTAGAAGAACAGAGTCTCCATGGTTAAAGTTCTTTTTTCCATCTCTACCCTAGGTTTGGCATATCAGAAGTAGGGAAATGCTTCTTACTGCAATGCCTCTAATCTTATTACAGTAAGAAGCAAGTACAGAGAAAACTCAGGGGACAGTCCAAGGTAGATCAGTCCAAGCAATTTATGTTATTTATATATGAAATTTTCATTCAATCTCTTAATTATAGGTGGCAACCTTGATTTTTAAATCCTGGCTATGTCTGGAAAGGTTTTCTATGTTTATATGTCTTAATTTGGTGAGCGATTCTATTTTTCATATGTCTTAATTTGGTGAGCAACCAACTTGATTTCTTCATGATGCGAAAACCTTCTCTTTGCTCCATGTCTTTGTACCCATAGCTCGATCTGCAAATAATGAAATATGAGACATTCGGTAGAAGAATAGAGTCTCCACGGTTAAAGTTTTTTTTTCCATCTTTGCCCTAGGTTGGGCATATAAGAAGTAGGGAAATGCTTCTTTTGTTAGTTTTTCAACATTTAAGCTAGCATTATGATCATAGGATCTTTTCACTGAGAGAATAACAAGCACAGCAATAAAACATAAGCACATTACAAGAGACAAGAGACACAAAGAGTTTTGATCAAGGAAACCATAAATGGAGAAAACCCCGCAACTTCCTCAAAGATAGAATCACCACAAGATGTAAGACCCCAAAAAAGTAAGATGCACTCCTGACAGCAGTAGTCTTCTAGTCCTAGTATATTTCCTTCTCCACTAGTGTGCCACACTTGAGAGAGCAAGTGATGTGTTTTACAAGTGATAAATAGAGAGACTCTCACTCTCTATTTATATTCATCCGTTCACTTGAATTGCATTTTCACACGTAGGCTCAACCTAACAATTACTACTTGAGCCTACACCTTAATTAGTGTATAATAACTCAAGTGTCCCGAAACTATGGGGACTTACGTAATGAATTGACAAGACTTGTTTACATTATTAATCCTCCCGATCGGAACATCGGGGCATGACAACATGACTCAAATACATAATAGAAATATCCCAGAATAAACATCGGGTTACAATACATAAGATACATAGAAGAATACATTCTGAAGTTACATATACATCAACACTCCCTCTTAACTAGGAAGGTATTCTTTTGACACAATTTTCAGCACTGGTATTCTTCTCTGTATCAGCTGGATCATCTCGTCTTCAATTCATCTTCATCTTCAAGTCATCTTCACTGGATCTGGATCATCTCTCGATCTGGATCATCATGGAACATCATCACTGGATCTGGATCATCATTACTAGACTGGATCTGGATCATCACTCGATCTAGATCATAACTGCTGGATCATCATTACTGGATCTCGATCATCACTCGATCTGGATCAACCTTGGTGCTATCTCATGATTCTTCTCGTCACAGGAAGTTATACAGAGCCAATCCTTTTTCATACTGGATGTATCATCTTAGAGCTGGTCCTTTTTCATACCAGATGAGGCAACTACTCAGAGCTAGTCCTTTTTCAAACTAGATGAGCCTTCCCAGAGCTAGTCCTTTTTCAAACTAGAAGAGGCATCTACACAGAGCTAGTCCTTTTTCAAACTAGATGAGTCTTCCTAGAGCTAGTCCTTTTTCAAACTAGATGAGGCATCTACACAGAGCTAGTCCTTTTTTAAACTAGATGATTCTTC
>LPNX010395168.1:1273-34992 GCA_001517045.1 Pseudotsuga menziesii | reverse complement strand
TATTTCTTATGTTGTTGGCATACTTTCAAGGTTCATGCATAAACCTTGTGAAGGACACTGGTCAGCTGCAAAGAGGGTTCTAAGATACTTGAAAGGGACTCCAGACGTTGGACTCAAGTACTCTAAAGTGGATGAATTCAAACTTATTGGGTACTCAGACTCAGATTTTGATGGCGATAAGGAGACAGGAGTATCAACTTCTGGATACACTATGAGTCTTGGATCAGCAGCTATTTTATGGAGATCACGCAAACAGTCAGTTCCAGCAGATTCAACAACCGAAGCAGAATATGTGGCTACAGCTGAAGCAACGAAAGAAATAGTATGGCTCAGGAAGATACTTGAAGATTTGCAAGAAAAACAAGAGAACTCCACTCCATTGTTGGTCGACAATACTTCTGCAATCAAGCTGGCAAAGAATCCTAGATTCCATGATTGAACCAAACACATCAACACAAAGTATCATTTGATTCGACATCATGTAGAGGCCAAGACAGTCCATCTTCGACATTGTTCCACAAATGATCAAGTTGCAGACAACTTCACCAAAGCGCTTGGACGAGAAAAGTTTGAAAGATTCAGAAACATGCTCGGACTTACGAACACCCCTTCGGATTAAGAGGGGGATTTTTAGAATATACTCCGTCAGGATTATTGTAAATAAATAATTAAATAGGAATTTGAATAGTTGCCCGGGAAGGTGAAAAGGTTGGTTCTCAACCGCCTCATTGTAATCTATAAATTAATGTTTTAGTCGTGAATAGAACATTGAATCGGGAGTTATACCTAACATTTATGAACTCAATAGGTTTAGATAATGATTTGTTAGTGTCACTCAAATAGAAACCAATATATCATTTACCTAGAAGATATGTACCTTCACTACAAGAAAGAAACTAAGTATTTATGAATTACATGTATAACAAATAATTTAATGAAATATAAGTAGAGACACATACATGGATTACAAGTATCAAGCCAACCAGGGTTTCATGAATTGAAAGAAATTCAAATACATAGAGATCAAAATCTATGTTAGTATCACTTGATTATATAAAATTAGACCATATACCCAATCTACAAGAACAAATAGAAAAAATTTAGTGTTTCATGAACTACAAACCACAAACCTAAAAAATAGTGTTTACACATTCACACATACAACTACAAACTAGAGTTTTACGAACTCATTAGGTTTAGATAATTGGATTTGTTTGTCTCACTTAACTAGAAACCAATATACGATATACTTATAATAAATGTAGCTATAATTAACCATATACCTATAATAGACCATATGCCTAGCTTATATGCTTGCAAGCCAATAACCATAATGAATATTTCTTGTGAAAGAAGGGGGTCAAACACTATAGGATGATTCAATATTTTATTTAATGGTTGGTTGGGTGGTTGCAAATAACATTGGATGTAATTTTATTTTCAATTATGCATGTGGTTGAAGCATGTTAGTGGTGTTGATGGGAAGTTATCATCATATCATACAAAGTCAACCTCTTTTGCAACCAACATACATTGACATAGACCCCAATCAATCCACTTTTCATGAAGATAGGACTCTCAAACTAAGAATGATTTCCAGCCAAGTCAAAATAGTTTCCTTGTTAGGGTTAAATTTTCCCCATTTATTAAGATCAACTTGTGCAATTTGTGCATGATAAACCATAAAGAGTATCTCATTTTATTAGTGTATAAAGAATATGTGACATATGACTACAATCCTAGGCATGCTCATATACAAACAAAAGTTAGTTTATAAGATGCCACAAGAGATGGTTGGGTAGCGTTGGTGTTAGGGATTCCCTCCTAGGTTTAGGGTTTCCTCATTGATTCTAAATCCTAGGTTATGCATGCTAAACCTTAAACTTCAATTACCCTATGCCAAAGAAACAAGTACAACAGATCGTTAAAATTGGAAGTGTTTATCAATAGCATAAAAAGTATGTATGTATTCAATGAGAGTAAGAAATTTCAACTTCATTATCAAATGATATAAATCATCAAATTTATCAAAATCAATGTTTTCCAAGTAGATGTCACAAATGCAATCTAGCAACAGTCATGTTCAATATCATTCTTAGCTCATCAATACTATGAAATGGTAAGAGAATATCATTCGAATATCAATTTATAGCTTGCAAAATGAGACAATAATTACTATGTAAATATGAAATGCAAACAAGTGCTTTATATTCCAATTTGGACAATGAATAAGACTGTCAAACGAATGATATCTTTGAGCCAAGTCTGATTTTCCCAAAATGTTACATCCAGCCAAAGTAAAGATGCAATAGCTATGTCAATTTCAAGTTTGCAATAAGGAAGACAATTGTTAGGTAAATGCAAGTGGACTAAAAGTATTGCCAATTCCAACTTGGTTAATGAATGGGACTATCAAGCTAGATGTATTTTCCATCCAAGACAAATTTTACTATGACTTTCCCAAATAGTAATTTCCAGTCAAGCCAAGAGTGCCAACAAGTACCTATATGATAGTCCTCAACAAACATGGTATCTGTACATGTTTTTTTGAGGTCTTTTTGGTATTTTAGTAGTGAAAATGTACTTGTAGAACACTATCAAAACTTCTTATGTATGGCTAGAAATGTCAATGATATGTAGAATTCTAGGAGGGATGCTAAGGCTAGAGAAGGGGTTTCGAAAGGTATACAAGGTCTGATCCTACAGGTCGATGATAGGAGTATGAGATTCGAAGCTTAGGGTTAGTAAATGAGAGAGGAGAGGTGGAAAGGTAGGCGAGTAGGTTAGGAGATGGAGAAGGGATGAAGGGTTTGGAAGGGTAGAAAGCTAGCGTTTTAGGTTAGGTGTTTAGTTAGGTATAAGTCCTTAGGGTTTAGGTCTGCAATAACAAGGCCGAAGCTACGTATGACGAGCTGATACAACAAATGTAAGGGCCGAGGGGTGAAGGGCCAAGCTAAGTATTTGCACTATGATTGATAAGATCAGGTATTTGGTATTTAAAATTATCATAGCTATTGTACATGTTTATCCGGTTGTGTATTTTTTTTTTTCACTAACCTACAGTGTTAAAAATTTTATGCATTTTATTGTGAACATATATAATTTATTGCTTCGTCGACAATAAGTATTGAAAGTGCATCAACTGCAATCGACTACTGCATTGGAAATCATGTATGCAAATATGTAATCAAGGGAAAATTAATATAAATAAGTGCAAAATGATATATTCATATACACAAATTTCTAAACATATAAAGTAGTAGTGAAAAATGGAACATTGTTCCCAATGTATTTACAATGGAGACTCGTTCCCTATACAAAATATGGAAACTCGTGCAAAAATGCCAAATCATGGCTAGTGTACATAGGAGGGTCTCTCAATCCTCCTAACCACCTTGAGATCTCCTCGGTGCACCTCCAAAATCAATCTTCCTCTTCATCAAGCTAGATGAAGGTCGATTCTTATGGCCACTTAGACCACCCCCCCTTAGGCTCTTAAATGACAACAATCAAATGTCAACTCCTACAGGAAATTATAAAAGTATAAAATAGAATTTAAGAATAAAAATTAAGTTTTCAAATCTTAAATAGCTCACCTAATATGATACTTTAAGTGGTGAGCGAGCTACCCTTCTCTATGATCCAAGTCTCTTGGCATTGCCACCCTACAACATTTAAATAGTAAGATAACTCATTCAATTTACTTCCTATGTTAATTTTCATTAATATTGCATGATATTTTCATAAACTAATTGTTGGAATATATTAAACCCACTCACAACTTAGGATAAAATAATTAATCATGATTTGATTAATTATTCACCCACTAGCTTAATTAGGTGGCACCTTAAAGTCAATGCATGCCATCTATATCCTAGGAATGAGTTATTTCTGATTTTGGGTTCATCTAGAATTAGTATGCAGGACCTTATAGCAGATTCTGCTTTTTTCTGCTTTTTCTACTTTTTCTGCTTTATCCTGCTTTTCTATGGATAAGATAAAAGCTAGTCAACTAGGAAACTGGGTGCTTTTGTTTCCAACCCATCCTCCATTAGTTTTTCTCCATTTTCTAGGATTATCATGTTACTTCCATCTCCTTGACAACTCACTCATGCTTTCGCCAACTCGTGAGGTCCTTGATAGATTTAGCAAGTGCTTTATCCACCTATGGGGGTTTGCTATATTTTGGTAAGCCAGCCTTTTTGAGCTTTATGAGTTGTTTCCATACAATTCGACTTCCCCATGAGGGATGTACTATTTATGTACTCTATTATTCATAATTATTCAATGGAAGGATACACACCAATATTCATCTCTTCATTCATGTGATTCAGTCTCTTTTCTTCTCTCTTATTTTCCTGTGTATGCTTGTGAGAATTCTTAGTAGCAAGATCTATTTCCTGTGCTTATTCTTAGCATAATTGAACATAGCATTGATCTATTATTTCTACATGGTATCAGAGCTACAAGGTTGATCAAGTACTACAAAGTTGAGGAGCACTTCCAGTCTCCTATCCCTCTTTGAAGAAGAGCTTGTCTAGCTTACAATATTTTCTCCTAGTTTGTTTTGCAGGTTGCAAAGAGTATCTCTTAGAGCATATCAACAACTTCAATATGGATTCAAAAGTTCCTATACTATATCCTTTCAACTATGCTGATTGGAAGCCAAAGATGAGTGCATACTTGAAGAGGCAATGTCTCTTTGATGTCTCCATTGGTGCATTGAGTGAACCTGAGTCTTATGAAGAGAAGATTGATTGGCTTAATAATTGTGATAGAGCTTATGGAATTATGTGTTTGGGAATGTCTCCAAATATATATCATCTCATAGATTCTTCTGAATATCCATATGAGCTTCGAAAAATTTTGGACAAAGCTTTTGGTTTGCAGGAAATTGAAGATGAAGCATGGAGCGAACCTAGCATCTCCTCTTGTTCTCTTTCTCAAGATTTCTTGGCCTTTACATTCTCTGATCAAGTTGATCATGATGAAGAAGTTTCTCATACAGTTCATGTTTCTATTTCCCTCTTTCATTCGAATGCTTCCTCCTTCAATGAAGAAGAAAATATTGAAGAGCCATCTTTTTCTGTGTCTCTTGAAGGTGATTTTTCTTCTTGTGATACTATTGATGAAAAAGAAGTAACATATGGAGCTGCTGCTATTGATATTGATTATGATACTATAACCCATTCATTATTCTCTCAATCTCCTATCTTATATTCTGAGATCTATACCAGATTCCTTACACCTCTTGCATACCTCTCTCATTGATGGTGCACAACCCAGTGACTTCCAGGATGTTTGCTTAGCCACATCAAACCTTATTTGTGTCATACCACATACCTTACTTGATCTCATGAGCTTCAGCATATCCTTCTTTGATCTTGGCATCAATACTCAGATCCTTATTGAAGATTGTGAACATCTCATTCTGCCCATCCATCATTCAGATTTTTACACCTATCAGTTTTTCCGAGTTGCTCATAATTTTCCTAGTCTAGCCCTATATCCTCATGGAGCCATTGAAGACTTTGTCCTTGCTGTTCCATATGTTAATATTTCTGATATATCAGAGTTTTATCAGCCTCATATCAGATCTATACAGGTGCTACATCAGATTGGAAGATTGACATGTGATTCACATCACAATTTTGCAGCTATTCAGGGAATTGGGTGTGAAATAAATTGCCTTATTTTTTGTACTCTTTGGAAAGGAGTATGCACATATCTCTTTTCCATTTAAGATTATTTTTGCAGATCGGAGTTTGACAGTAGAAATAAGCATTCAGATAATGCTCCTACTTCATCAATTGATGAGATACAAGGAGTCTATCCTCTTCCTTCTTGCAGGTTCTACACTCCAGCGCATGATCATGGATTTCATGATTTCTTCAGCAAGTCCTTCATCCAGAAGCAGTTCAGTCATCTCATTAAAGTGAAGATGAAGATATGTTGAAGACATATTTCAAATTTTGTGCCTTGTCCTATCTTGAGGGAGGATTTTCCCCATGTGGTTTTGCCTCTTTCCTCACTTTTCTGGACATAATAATTGTAAAAGGGTGACCATAGCCTTGTTGCTGGGCCCTATATGCATCCATATGCATCCATATTTTTTGTCATACCATCATAAATTCAGACTTATAGGGGGGTGTTGGAATATATTAAACCCACTCACAACTTAGGATAAAATAATTAATCATTATTTGATTAATTATTCACCCACTAGCTTAATTAGGTGGCACCTTAAAGTCAATGCATGCCATCAATATCCTAGGAATGAGTTATTTCTGATTTTGGGTTCATCTAGAATTAGTATGCAGGACCTTATAGAAGATTCTGCTTTTTTTTGCTTTTTCTGCTTTTTCTGCTTTATCCTGCATTTCTATGGATAAGATAAAAGCTAGTCAACTAGGAAATTGGGTGCTTTTGTTTCCAACCCATCCTCCATTAGTTTTTCTCCATTTTCTAGGATTAGCATGTTACTTCCATCTCCTTGACAACTCACTCATGCTTTTTCCAACTCGTGAGGTCCTTGATAGATTTAACAAGTGCTTTATCCACCTATGGGGGTTTGCTATATTTTGGTAAGTCAGCCTTTTTGAGCTTTATGAGTTGTTTCCATACAATTCGACTTCCCCATGAGGGATGTAATATTTATGTACTCTATTATTCATAATTATTCAATGGAAGGATACACACCAATATTCATCTCTTCATTCATGTGATTCAGTCTCTTTTCTTCTCTCTTATTTTCCTGTGTATGCTTATGAGAATTCTTAGTAGCAAGATCTATTTCCTGTGCTTCTTCTTAGCATCATTGCACATAGCATTGATCTATTATTTATACACTAATCAATCTCACTGTGAGAACAAGAGGCTGGTCCCAGGCGCTAGAAGGTGGGGAAGTTGGCTGGTCCTCAGGGGTGGCAGGTCGAGTAGTCAGCTGGTCCTCGGCGGTGGCAGGTGGAGCAATGGGATGGATAACCTTCTTTGATGCAAGGGTGTATGTCATAGTGGAGGAGGTAGACACATCGGCATTGGATACAAAACTAGGGGGCACTATGAGAGAGGAAGTAGACTAGAGTGGGAGAAGTGGTGATGTACGACGATAAACCCCAACTGGCTCTAGAAAGGAATGTGCCACCTTGGAAAAGGAAACAGTGGTGATGGGGGAATATGGGTGAGGGGTTGAGGTCTGGGATGGGGTGTAGGGATGGGTGAATGTGGATGGATGATGTATCATGGTCGGATGGGGGACAGTGGAAACATGGGAAATTGTAAGAGAGGGGGTGGATGGGTGGTGCAGGGGGGAGTGAGCAAAGGCTGCGAAGAAGAAGGGGGATTTGGATGGAAGTGTGGTGGTGGATGGGAGGTAATGGATGAATGAAATGGGGTGGGAATTGATGAAGGTAAAGGGACATGTATGCCATGGGATACACCTGACATATATGGTGTGAAAAAGGAAGTTGATGGAGAGATAGTGACACTGATGTGCCTATGTAATCGAACCAGCATACATATTCATGGCGTCATATATTAGTACATAAAAAATATAGCTATACAAAGCTAAGCCATCAAAACTGAAATTAAATTTATATTTTATTACACGATACCTTCTCAGAAGGGGATCTGTTGATCCCAAGCATGGATGGCTGGTCACTCACTCCTCCAGACACATGTGCCAACAAAAAAATATTTAGATTCAATTACTAAATATTAACTACATTCGATGACAATATTAACTACTAACATTAAATTTAATTACTGAAATAAAACTACCTGTGTGTATGGTGTCACAATGTCCTCTACAGGTGCCATGGCTCCATCTAGATTGAAGGAACCGACATCCTACCACCCAAGTGTTGGAGACTTAGCATGGAATAGATGTATATTAAAACAAATCAAGTCATCAACATCTGATCTAAGTTAAAATTTTTAGAAATTATGAGATTGCATAACGTATAATCAATACTTGAACATTAAATAAAACAATAACTAACATGGTGTAGGTAGCTCTCTGTGGCATGCTCCTACGTGGGAACATGGAAAAATTCACACAATGAGAACAATGATGTGCCACTGGTCCCTTCAAGTTGGATGGATCATCCAGGATACCACCTGTAGCTTCTCTCCCTCGCCCACGACTAGTAGACAGTGCATAAGTGTGTCTCTCGGGGTGGTCCTGCTCACTCTGTGAGGACATAGACACAAATGTGGTATGCCTGAGAAGGTGGCATGCATCATGTCTAATCTATTCATGGATCTCATCTAGCCCGCTACCTAACCCAAGGGGTTTAGCAAGCGGGTTTGGCTCTCGCCTAGTTGCAAGAGGTCCTCTAAGTGAGTTCTCATGGGCATGAGGTCGACCTTGGGCTGAGCCAAAACTGGCGCCATAGAGCTCAGTGATGTCGAAGTAGTTCACATGGAACCCTAACATAAACTAAGCCCACATTTTTCTGAGAAAATACTGTGGGACCTCGACATTGTTGCATGGAGGCTTGTAAAAAAACATGAACTATATCTTCCTCCATTTTTCTCTCCATGGCAGGTAATTGCACTGGTCATGCAAACTTACCTCTTCCTCACATCTGGAGTTTTTCCTATGAATAGATCTGTAAATTTGCGACAGAATTGGGATTTTGTGATATTCAATTTTTTTATATCTTCTTTGGATATACCAGTGCCATAATGTTCTCTCATTCGAGCCCTATATTGGCTCAAATTGGTTATCTCACTATGGAAAATATTGATAGAATCTATTATGTTTTGTACTGATGTGGAGAGGGAAACTCGAGAGGGTTCCTTGGTGTTCTTCAGTTCATCACTCAATATTCTTAACTGGTTTAAATCCCCATGTAAATCATCTTTGGGGTTTTCTGGTGGTTCACTAAATCAATATTCGAGGTTTTCTTTATTCAATTCACGGTTTATTAGGTCCTTTGATTGGTTTCTTTCACTCCTTTGTTGGGATGTTTCAATTTAAATTCATTTGCAATTTTTTTTAATTTTATATTTTATTTGAAAAACAATAAAAAACATTGAAAAAAACAAAAAAATCAAATACTACTCCATCTACCTTACTCCAAATCCATGGGTGTCATTCTAAGCTACTTGGAGACTTCTTTTGGGATTTGTGGGTGTCGTTTTGGCCTCTTTGGATGTCGTTTTCGGGTAGCTTGCACTCATGGTTTGTTTGTGAATGAATAATAACCATTCACTATTTTATTTTTAAGACACAGAGACACGCACATGTCCCTGTATGCGTATGCACAAAACATGCATGCACATCCAAATATGTGTGCACACCCATACAGGCGTGCACATAATTAGGGGAGCGTACGCATTGCTGTTGTCCACATTGGAAATTCAATGTCAAGGTTCACCATTACCGAAGCAAGAATGCGTGCACACATCCAAGGATACATGCGTGTTCCTATTTGTTTTCACTAGTGCGCTCCCATTGCATCGTAATTGGGTATCAGCTTCTTGCGGGCACCCTTGAACTAACCCCTACCTACAGGCCTTAATAAATAAGTGACTATAAGATGAAAAGAAAAGTGTGATGTGATTAGGGATCATGCTATATGATACCTAAAGTAAAAATGTTAACAATGATATATATAAATATATGGTTTATACATAATATTTATAAAAGAGTAAGCACAAGTAATAATACTACTAACTATGAATAATACTGAAAGGATGTATATAGTATTATTATTACTAATATTAATTAAATATTAAATACATAAAATATTCAAAGTAGGAACTAGTCAAAAGTTCCTAAGTTAAACTTAAATAAATATTAAATTTCCCTAAATTAAGTAAAAGGGTTGTTTCAAGAAAACAAATGATTCTTGATTTAACTTCCCCTTTTCCTAAAAAATTTGTCTATAAAGGCCCAAGCCAAAGAGAGGCTTGGGGATATTTTTATTATTCCACGATTTTACCTAATTATTCTCAAGAGAGTTCTTGGAGAGCATTTTTCCCAAGAGGAAAAGAAAACTGATACAGAACTTGTTATCCTAGATAGGGAAGCCTTACCTTAGGAGCTCTAAGATGCTTTCATATTGGAACCAGCTCGAGGGGATCCGGATTTAAATCAGGAATGGTTCGAGGTCATGATTGGGTGGAATTTTCTAGTTCCCAATTTATTCGGTTAACTAAGTAGAGGTCAAAACTATTAATGTCCATGTTCATGCTGTGTATTTGAGTGTGCAGGGTTTCTATCGATTAAAATAGCTTCAACTTGTAGGTATGATGTTTCTTGATATTCCTTATATTTTATACAGTTTTTCTTAATAAATGAAGGGATTAAATTCTGGAAGGATAAATAGTATCCATCTATTGTAGCTAGGTTATTTTGTTTACATAAACTTAAAAGAAGCTAGCCTTATTTTATTTTACATGTTCATACAAACCCTAGATATAAATATTTTCTTATAGGAGTATTCTGTTTACTTAAACATGATGGCCTATTTAGGAGAATATAGATTAGATTTCTTACTAATTACGATGTCCTATACGCTTTTATCAATTTTCAAAACAATAGGAAATTATATGGGTTTTTTATTTTTTCATTACTCTTCCATATTTACTATTTTTAAAATTCAGTCTTCTCTCATGTTGTAATTTTATAGACTCTAAGTAGAACATCAACTAAGGTCATATCATATTAAAATTAACTAATAAAACTATCAACCAAAGAACTAATTAAAATCTACATAAACATAATTGTCACCATTAAAATCCAACTCTACGTCTTTCTCTGCTAGCAGATTTCATATTGCTAGCACGCCTATTATTTAAACCATTGAAACTATTAGATATAACCGTAGCATAAACATTGTGCATAAAGAATAAATTAAATACCATTTCCATACTGAAACTTAAAGAATTATATCATAAATACGTCGAACATACTTAACAAAGATAAATCTTAAACAAATCCCATACATTATTTCATTATAAAAATCTCTACATAAAATGCTAGCCATCGAGACCTGTTAAGGTCCAACGATAGGCACATTTATCATTACAGATATCTCTACTATTTTCTAACCAAACTAAGAATCCATTACATACATAATACAAACAAAATCATTAACTAACTTAATCATTTAAAGGATCGAGGATTGAATCCTATTGGCATTACTGCTAAAACAAAAACACACACGATATATTGAAACACCAGTCCATGCATTAGAAATCCTATTATCGAATCTTGTCCTAGGATCGAATCTTGTAGGCTTACATTATTTACAAAATGATAACCAAATCAAACACATACCCAAGAATCAAATATTGTAGGGTTCGATTGTAAAACACCAACACTGTAAAGCCATAAAGGGTTTGCATTACATGATTCCCATAAAAGATTCCACATAAACCAAAATATTACACCAACTATAAATTACACTAACAAAACCAAACAAACAGAGTAACATCCAACAACTATTCATTGGCTGTGTATTCACATGAGGGTTGAATTACAACTACCAAGATCGACTGTAAACCCCAGCCCTAAGCCATAACTTAAATCCCTACACAGTCACAACTCTAAATTGCATAAAACAATAAAATGTGAATTTTCCGTTTCCATACCAAGGCCGAGCCAGGATCATGATTGTGAGGTGAAAACCCCACCATAATAAACATTAAATTAAAACCCAAGTCATTTTAAATACAAAGAATAAATTATCAAACCCTACTGTCAAGATTGTTACAGCTATGACATCAACAAAAACGGGTAGCAGCATCCCAAGCTAACAATCGTAGCAATAATAAACCCTAGCCATGATAAGTAAACCATACATTCTATAATTTACAAGTAAAATGCACACAATCATGATTCAACATAGTTCCAGTGTAAGCAATGGCATTGTCTTGCCATATTTACCACATCATTTAAAGCCAAAACACAGAGCTCTCCATTAATATATCAAACCATACGATTAATATACAAAACCAAAATCTATTACAGATTTGAGTCTTCATATGGACATACATGGCTCAAAGTCTCCACACTTATAAATATTCATCAAAATAGTAAACAAACACATCTCGTGGATGCCCATTATCTCAAAGGACCGAAACATTTGAACCATAACCAAAACAATTACAATGTTAACCCTTTCAACACAGAGTTCAACACTATGTTACTCATTACAAGCAGAGGTAAAAGGGACTATGCTTTCACAAATCTTACCCATGGAAGGGTAGCATATATATTCTAGATAGCCATGAACGAGGAAATAATTAAAGCCACCCCTATCACTTGCAAATTGAAACGAAAAACCATTAGAAGTATGCCAATCCTCGAACTGAAATAAACAAACAAAACAACGTTGCAAAACTAGACTAAGAGCATACCTATCGGCACAGGAAGAGTCTATTACTGCACACAGTATAAACTCTAAAGAGCCAAAACAATGAAAACAAATAGCAACAGAGCCAAATGAGTCTCAACAATGACTAGACTAACGCTTAGGGATCATTTTCATCATTCCCCAATGAGCCATAAATGCACCACCCTGGTTCCCACCAATAACATGATTTTTACCCACTTCTCTATAGTCAAAACCACAACGATTGCAAAATTTCACTAAACCCCCATCACCACCCTCTTTGGTATCGTTAAGCCATAGTTTCATGGAATATAAAATATGGCATGAAAATTTTTCACATAAACCATAGTATTTCCAAAGACCTATCATAATGTTTGCCAATTTTTATGATTTAAGCCTTAAACCCTAGGCTTTACACATTTTCATTTTACAAGTTATAAAATAAATAGAAAAGGGATAAAATTATCATAACCTCAAACCATAACAATAGTGTCAACCATGAAGGTTCAAGTTATACAACCTCAACTCTGTGTAAACGGAGGAAGTATGAAAAATTACTCCTTTTATCTTCGGTATTCATAGGATAGTGAAGTATAGTTAGCATGTCATAGGATGCTATGTTTAGTTTCCATAGACAGATTTAGTTAATGAAGTAACCTGCAAAAAAAGGGGAAGTTTGCATTAGTTCACAATGAACTAAGTAAACCCCGTAAAAGTAGGAGGAACCATTTACCTCTCCGAGTGGTCCCTTAAGGGATTCAAATCCTGGCACTCCACCGCTTGATAGTTAAAGGAAAGTAAAAAAAAATCATAAATAAATCAATAAAAATGAACAAAAGAGATAACCATGAAGTAAGACATAACTGAACCAGCATACACAAATGTATGTTAAATCGTAACTCTAGCAGAGTAGTCATTTAATGAGTTCGAGTAATATAAAAATAGTGCATAATACATCAACATTACATAGGAAAATACATAGAACGATAAAGGGAGCTTATGACAATTTTACCTAGTAAAAAGTGATAGAAATATTCCACAAAAGATGAATTAGTGTCCATGATAGGTAGTATTTAACTACCCTACAATTTTTGTTTTCTGAATTTTGGGGATATTATAGTATCATAAATAAGAACATAGATGAATGAGATTAGAAATCACATTAATGTATCATCATGCATATCATTACTATTTTAAATGCTACTTTTTCTCAGATAAATTGAGGAGGTGTTTGTATCCATGTCCTTCCAAGTTTTGAAAGCACGCAAAACATGGTAAAATTGTTTTATCACCCTTATTGAATGCAAACTACTAGATATTAAATATCACAATGTCTACATCTCAGATCAAACATGCCCTCTACATATTATATACAATCATGACGGAGATGAATTATCATGTTCCAACTAAATCACATATTTATAATGCATAACTAGATACATTTCTGGATGATGACAACAATTACACATCAAAACAAATCATCAATTTTTTTTACTTCGGAATGACCCTTACAAAAAAAATATCTCGTAAACTAAGTATCGAACACAACAAATTCAGGTCACAACTAAAATTAACAAAATTTGCAATACGAAAAAAAATATACTGATCAGGAACTTCTCAATTCAAATAAAAGAATCCACTAGTACAATTTAGAGAACTCTCCAAGAAGACAACCAAAATAATGAACATTACATTATATCCCCACGATCACAACCGGTGTGCATTCATTTATATTACAAACATCCCAAACATCAACAATAATAGACATAAAATATGAACATATACACTCTCATTCATGCCTTAGATCCAATAACAATTGCAGAGAAAGAATCTAAAAAAGGCACCCTTTAAACAAGTAGGTTAGATTTAGTTTGAATATGTAACATCCTCGACCATCTGACCGACGAAGAGGATGCTACCATAACCGTAAACATCCAGGAAACTAGCCCCATGAACATGAACATGCATATAATGCTGAAATAAAATGCTTAAAATAGAAAACATGATTTGATGCATAATTATTCAACATAAAACGAAAGCAAACATACATTCAAGCATCGGCATTTTCGTCATGATTCATTTAAATAGTAAATGTAATTGCAGAGAGGAATTAGTCAAGAATGCTTATCTCGAGTAGAATTCATCCTGCAACCAACTACGTCGCTGCAACATTCCACCCAACCATAGGCCAGTGTGCTCATCAATCTCTCAGCAACACTTCCACCCCCAAGCTGGGCATGATTTCCCAAGGAATAAAGGACTAAGAAGGCTTACACATAGCTAAGGTAAACAAAATAGCCAAGTCAACACAGTTGGGTTTATCAGGTCGTCAAGGAGCCAAGCAGACACAGTAGGGTTTATTAGGATATCAAGGAGCTAGGAGAAGATGAATGCTAAGCTGGTGAGCTCATGGAAGAGCTAAGGACGCCTACACCAGAGCTAGCCTGACTTCTAAGACACCCACACCCACCCAACACCAGGAATCAGTCCCTTCTCTGCTTCACAGTCCCTCAGGCCCTGACTTCCCTTCCAGTACTCTTTACGGGTTGCGGAGAAGAAATCCAGCCATCTAAATTTGTCTGTATGGCTCCCAAACACAAGGTTTCTCAAGCATACCCAGCCTTCAGTCCCACTCCACATAGTCCGAAGACCAACCACTGCATACCTATAGTAAAACAAGCTATTCACAGCTGGGATAGGGGGAAATCAATTCCTGGGTTGTTCTTGGCCCTATCGTGGCCAAAACAACTCCATAACAACCTACAACAACTCCACCAAAGCGTAATGGAACCACAACCACAAATAATGTGGGGAAAACCACTACCCCCATATCAACAATGAAGTGACTGAAAAATTACCCAGTCCGAAAATCAGTATGGAAACACATACGCACAATAGCCAAATCGTGAATGGCCCTTCACAGGGAAATCATGGTGACAGAAAACGGCTCTCCGGCTTGTTGCGTGAGAAAAATAATGGGAATCCCAAGTGGTGCTTGAGGAGAATAATCACCGCCCCTCTGTGTGAGGCTGGGCAAAGCAATGGAGAGTATGGGAAAGTGGAGAGTCCCCCCCCCGATGTTTTCCCTGCCCACATGAAATGGAGGAGTCCACTGGTGGAGTGGGCATGTGGGAAAGTACTGAAAGTCTTTCCACCCACCACTTCCTAGCCATAACTGCCCCAACGAAGAACAGTAGTTTTAACAGCTGACACATGGATTTTCCCCCAAAGGCTCAAGGTTTAACAATTCCCCCCCTTATCCTTAGGAAAATCATGCCCTTTTCATTATCGTTGCACCATCGTAGCTGGTTGTAGGTTCATTTTAATTAAAGTGCATATTTACATGATGCCAAAACTATAATGTGCCGGATAGCATGATATACCATCGGCAACGATCCCAATTGCTGAAACATAACACAACCAAATCGATAGTGGGGCTTTTTCCTTTAGCTCCACACCATGACTAATTACAGTATATACATCATGTATCTTTTAATGCAACCGGGGTCAAAACCAGGGTATTACAATCCCCTCCCCCTTGGAATAACACCGTCCTCGGTGTTCCAATACATAGGAATACATATACAATTTGCACATCCAAAATTTCAAAACTTTGCAGATCTGTCCCACGTTCAATTATTTACTTTGAACTTTCAGGACCAAGCCCTTTGGCTTTAATGAGCTTCTCCTGCTAGTTCTTAGCTTTCGGCTCATCCCCAAGTCTAGGAACTTTGTGGCTGCTACCATCTTGATGTTCCCTCGTTGGGTAGTCCCGACGGTAATGATGTCCTCCGCATTTCAAACATTTCGATGGTTGCTTCATCTTTACCTGCTCAATTTCATTTGATTCTTCATGCCTGGAACATTTCTTAATGGACTGATTGGATGAATGCCCCATCATTGATCCACTTTTGTTTCCTTTACGGATTGCTCCCAGAAGGTTTTTTACCTCCTTTTGCAAACAAATAGAGTCTTGCAAAATCTGGTGGTTCATCTCATTCTTCCTTTTCTGTATCTTGAGCATCTCTCCAAGATTTTCTTGGGTCTTGGTAATTGTTTGAAGGAGACTTCCAGCCAAGTCCAACAGCTTTTGGTCTACTGCCATGATCAATGTGCACAACTGGATTTCACTTTTCTCACCTATGAGATGCATCATTGAAATTCTGTTAGACCAATCATAATATAGGCATTAAAATCAGTAAATTAATGGCCCAATTGGAATGGTAGTCCAAGTGCTATCAAGGAGACTTTCATACTTTTCATGCCTTGCCAACAAGCACATGATCTCATTCATGTCCATTCTTGGGCAGGGAATTAACTATTCCAGCGTTCACAATTTATTTTAAGCAAATAAGCACATTTTATTTTCAGTCATACATGCATTCAACAATCTTCTATTTTCACAATGCATAAGTATATATATATATATATATATATATATATATATATATATAATCAGAAAAGGAAAGAGAGAACAGCAAGAGTTCTTCCCCTCTTTGTCTTGTTCCATTCTAGAACCCACACCACCACTGTGGTTTTCATGCTCTTAGCCACTTTCACTTCATCATGAATGTTGGACCAACCCTTCTCGGTCATGACACTTAGTGTCTCTGGTCTATTCCAGACCTCTCAACCATGGATTCTCCCCACATGGTTTTTCTATAACTCTTAGCTGCTAGGACCTTCGCAGTCCCAATAGCATCTTTTTCATTATTGCTCATTTCGAGCACATTAGGACAGTGACATGTCCACATGCACCCCTAGGAATCCCTCATAGTCCTTTCTCCCAGCGATACCTATATTCAAACATTGAATAGATTCACATGTTTAGTTTATTCTCATCTGTTTTTATCTCTTAAACAAGAGGTTAGAATATCATAACTAGATCATATACACATGTATATTCATAAGCAAGAAGCTACAAAATAATCCAATACTTATCTGTATTGTGCGTTTCCGCGTTGGTCCACAGGGTCCCGCTTTGCTTTGCAAGCCTTGGAATTTCCCATGGACTTGCATGTTATGTCAGCACGCAGGCTGCTTCTCAACATCAAATAATTAATGTCCAGCGAGTACACCTTCACGCCGACTGGGAAGGAACAAATCAGCCAAGCCAACACAGTTGGGTTTATCAGGCCATCAACAACTCAGCCAAGCCAACATAGTTGGGTTTATCAGGCCATCAACAAACAGCCAAGCCAATACAATTGGGTTTATTAGGCTATGCACTTATATCAACAATGCACTTATATCAACAACAAACGACCATTTCTAGGTCCAGGATCTACTATGGATCGTCAGGCATATAACAACCCTATTTCAGTGACATCTTCACCACATCTTTTTATACATATCAAGCACAATCAAGCCAACTTACAGTTGGGTTTATCAGACTATCTAGCCAATCCAATACACAATTGGGTTGATCATGCTACATGCAATCAAGCTAATAGACTTATATCAACAACCAAACTGCATTTATTTATCCTGGCAACACAAGCAATATAAGCAATCACATCAACATTATTGCTCTAAAACTGTAATCATGTTTCATATCATTCACTATCAATTATTGAGACACCAAGAGTGTATCCACTCCCTAGGGTGTAGTCAATATTGAAAACCCTTTCATGACTCGACATCAGGAAAAGTGTGCACCCCTTTTCGATGTGAGCCATGTACACCCTATTCATACTCAAGCAATCTGTCATAATGGAAATAAAATCAAAACATGATTTGCATATGGAATTTAACAATTTGACATGCATATTCTTAGCTAGGGTCATAGAACACTTATCCATTTGCTGATGCAGTATTCCTTCGTTAAGGAGGAATGGGGGCTCCCTTATCTGAGTTGACAGTCCCTCGGTTTTCCATCCCCAACTCCTTTTTACATTCCATATCCCACACATGTCTTACCAACATAATCTATACCATCTCACTCATATTGCTTACCAAACATGTAGTGCAGATGGGACATTTCCAAAATGCCCAATGGAATTTTACCCGAAACCCATTTCCAAGATAGGAGAAAACCTCCGCATGAAGTCTGGCTCCTGTAGGCCATCACACATGGTCTTCCTGCAGCATGTACCCCTCGCACATTCATCAAGTAACCAAATAGTCTATCAGTATCGACTAATACAATCCAAATATGATTGTTCCATAACCAAGCAATGGAATTAGCAATTAAATTTAATATGACTTTGCAACTTTATCTACTACAAAAATTGCTTTGGTTAGCAATGAGGTGATCCTCATTTGTTGGTCTCTTGTAAGCAACACCATTATTCCCATTATGATTTTATGCTTACTAGCATAACATGAACACCCACTTACAATGTGTCCTCCTGACACAATTCTCTGCAAGCCAATAGTGATTAGTAGTTGTCAGTAATTTCTCAAATCTGAAATTTACAAATTCAAATTAACAACTCATTCTGCATACAGACTAATTTCACAACCATGAGACTCTTCTCATGAGGTTTGGCTCTTTCACAGGGTATATTTCAGCCTTTGCCATGGTCTTACCCATATTTCCATGCCCCAACCAATCTACCTAAAACCTGAACCTCAATCAGCCAAACAAGTGTAAGTCTTGATGCATATAACTTTTTCATTGCTGCAACAATCATCGAAGCATTTTCAGAATTATAGAATTCAAGTACTCCAGCAGTTAGCATATCAATATCACTAAAACTCATTTACTTCACGTGAATCATTATCATACTAAAATTGCAAGGTATAGTCACATCATTTATGCAATTTAAATGAAGTGTTTAGATACTCCTTACTTCATAGGCTTATCATTTGTACCGCCTTTCCCTTCCATAGAGCATTTCCGGCAGCCAATCGATCATGACTACCCTCTTCATGCACTTACTATCCTGCATTCATAACAGCTCTTGAAATGGTTCTAGAATTATCATCAATTCATCATTTCAGCCATTAGTTAGTCATGATAAACAAGCATTATCTCGATGCATTTTCAACATCCCCATGCCATAATTTCTATGTACACAAGATTATAAAATATAATATAGTTAGCAAGATAGGGTTTAAGGGATTTTCCTTTTCAAAATCCTCATCTTTGCTTGGAATTCCTCTTTCACATAATAGCTAGTTCGAGTTCATGGTCTTTTCTATCTCTAGGCATGCAATCCTCAGATTGTCCATATTGACAACAACACAATTCTTTTCAGAAACTGCAAATACTTTTCTGCTCCTCATTCAAATTCTGGTGATTCTCCCTTGCTCCCTGTCGGATAAGCTTTCCAACGCCTATCCCCATGCTCTGTTCTGACTCTGGATGTGAAAACCAAACCACTTCTAGAATGACGATTCTCACCAAAAATTATACACTTGTACATACAACTATATTCGTGTCCGAATTGCCAACTTCAGCCACCTAGAATTTTCTTCCTTTTCAGCCCTGAAACTGTTGAAAAATCCACTGGAAAGACAGTTGAAAATCGCTGAGAAGATCCCACTCAAAGACCCAAAACTTCCCTTGTCAAATCGGCTCTCATCCCATCTAAATTTCTGACACTTTAGCGGTCAAAACAACTAGCATTCTCCGATTCCCATCGACATTCTGATCATCTATTTTCCTCCGACGTGTTGAATCCATAGTTGTCTATGCTTCCGAAATTTATCGGCGATGCTGAGGACTATTATCGGTGATCGGGACCACCAAGCACTACCGTATCGGCGAGGAACGAACTCCCATAACGTCCTATTGACGATCGGATCCACTATTCATTGGGCGGCTAGTTCCATAGGTAGCCGCAACGGTGGCCAATGAACAAACTGTGGGTTCCATGGACCATAAAACATGTCAGTGGTCTCAGCAACTATTTTCCTCCGATGTATCGGTGATCAAATCCACTAATCCTCTCCACCGTATCGACAATTCAAACATCAAACTCTTTCCACTGCATCGGCGACCGGAGCACTATCGGCAGTTGAAGACTCTAATCGTCGGGGTGATAGTCCAACTGACAGCCATAAAGGAGGACTCACAAACAACTAAGACTTTTCGACATCCATCGGTGCTCAACACAACTAAATTCTCCCAACACATCGGTGGACCCATCAACTAATTTCTTTCGACGTTTCAGCGATCAAATCCTCTAATCTTCTCCGACGCATCGGGAGTCCAAACCACTAACTCCTTCTGACGCATTGGTGGAGCAATCCACTAACCTTCTCCGACGTATTGACGGTCGGAAGAACTATGCATTGGGTGGATAGTTCTTTAGGTATCCACAACGGTGGACTCACAAATGACTAAATGTTTTAAATTTAACATATTCAATTCAATGGGATAACCATTCAATAAATTGCCACCGCCTCATGAAGGGTGAGGAATTCGACAGTTCAAGAAAATTTATTAACATACAATTAATTTATTAAATAATTTGAACTAGTTGTACTTCCCAAGAAAGGAATAATTAATACTTAGTATTTTAATGTGAAGGAGGGGGTGGAAGAAAGGAAGGGGGTGGAATAGAAAAGGAGAATGAGGTATAATGAGGGGGATCAAATGGTTTTGTAGGGGGATTTTTTGGAGAGTATTTTGGGCGAAAATTTTAGAAGAAAAAGAGAAAGAGGGTGATGTAACAGAGGAGGGAAGAAACCTTGAGGACGGGGTTAACTCAAGAGCCAAAAAAAAAAAATTACAGTCGAGAAACAAGGAAGTGGCTATTGGCTTTATCGGCATGTGGGCTTGGGGGCTAGGAAACCTGTTGGTTTCCTAAGGCGAGTAGGATTAATGTTGGTCAGTAGGGTGGATCACCCAGTTGGGTATCAAGGCTTGGACCAAGGAGAGGAAAGGCTACAAGAGCAAGGATAAAGGAACTCTCTTCACCTTGCATAAAGTTCCATGTATTTTTCTATATTATTGGAATACAAATAAATGCATTTATGTTGTAAATAATTAATAGTAAAATTGATAACTGCTCCTAAAATTCTATGTCAAAATCTTGCATTTTTTTTACTACTAATTACTCTCAACTCAAAAGAAATACAGAAAAAAAACAGACTTCGAGGTAACAAACTGACAACAAAACCACGAGACTCATATAAACAAAATGTCATTCTTTATCTTTTATTTTCAGAAGGAGAGAGATATTATTTATATCACTCAGTTCTCAGCCCAAGAGGTTGAGCACTACACATCAAGTACTCTAAGTTCATCATCGAACACATATGCATATATAAAGGAAGCCTATATCTAAAAGATTTATCATTTAGTTGTTAAAAAATATTGAATGGTCCTTACCTAAGAGGATTTCTCTTCTTTTCTAGGCCTTACAATCATTTCTTATGTATGTCAATCCATACCTTGTATATAGCATGGAGCTCATGGTCTTCTCACTACTGGCCATGTTTGTCCTCGTACTATTATTGGCTTATCTCAAGATGCTCCTATATGTTTAGATGTATTTTCCTCATCTTGTCCACGAACATTTTTTCCTTCGTCTCTTCTCATTATAAATATTCCTCATCCTTTTATTAGCCCACCCATATCGATTTGATAGTGTAAATACTCTTATCGATGGCTTGTGTTGCTGTTTATTTGGTTTGTTCATGGAACTTAAGGTTGAAAAGGTTTAATAATGGACTAAATCTCCTATCTACCCCTTAATGGCATGTATTATGGTGTAGATCTATTTCTGGAGCATAAACCTACCTAGGACAATTATATCCCACTTGAATGCCTAAAAGGAACCCTTACAAAGGTTTAATGTTCTAGTATGAGGACTCATTCATGGTTGTTTAGCCTAAGAAGATTAATCCATATCTTGAGTTAGATGCATTTTATACTTAGTCAAAGACTCAAATTATCAACCCTAATCTAATGAATAATAAATTGAATGATGGGGTGCATTAGAAAATATCATGGTGGTTATATCTGCCAAGACTAGAAACCAAATACCACAATCTAATGAATTCTCTAGAGCATGGGTGTCTTTCTATCTTGAGGCTATAGCTCTAAATATTACATTTGAATATGTCTATGACCAAGGATTACTTTTTATAGAAGTGAAGAAGGTTGTGACTTCCTATTTTCAAATCAATAGGGATTCAAAAATTGAACTTTTACTATGAATTCATGATATTCCTCATGCTAGGTAAAAGATGAGGAGCATGCAATTATTTTTCTACAAGTTGTGTCAAAATTGGATATTAGATTATGCGATATGAATGATATATATTTGTAGTTGTTCTTGACCATCACCAAGAATCAATCCACCCATTGTTAATCTTCAATGTTGCTTTTCTTTGATGTCCAATATCTTGCTCAATAATAATTATGCTTCCCGCAATGTAGACAAGGATGGATATGAAAGCAATACTCTTCCATCTGGTCAATCTAATAACAATGGTGGCATTTCTAACTCTAAACTCGAGTAGATGAAGTTAAAATTTATTTTAAGAACACAACACATTAAAAGTGTAATATCTTGGAGTAATAAGGAACGTAACATGCCACTTTCTTGTCGCATCTAAGAACATTTATGTGCTTGTTGTGAACAATATATTTTCAAGTTCTTATGATAGGATATGAAGGAATAAGATGAAAATGTGTATGGAAAACAACATATTATTTTTCTTTTGTTTCTAAAGTGGAGCGGCTGATTTAATTCTATGCTTATAAAGTGGAATCATTATGTTCCATAATGCTTAAAGGAAGCACAGAGAACATTGTTCTAAATAGGTACAAGTTTATAATGAATTTCTTCTTGTTAGAGCTATGAATAAAGTTGTAGAAACTCAATTGTGTCATGTTAATCTTATACATAATTTCAAAAATGAGTGAGAGTTCTCCTCTTGACCATTATATTGTTTTTGATAGAAGAGAGAAATATTGTTTGGTAACTCTTCTAAACAACTGATTCGAGCCATCATAAACTATTACTGAAGACTCACGTAAATAAGAAGGGCTAATTCAAAATCCACCCTTTTACAAAGAGGACTCAATAATTGAAGTACTTGAATCAAAATGTGAAAAGGTGTGAGCTACAGCCAAAAATGAACCCAATTATAATTCCACTTGATTTTGTTTTGGCACTTATAGAAAAGAAGAAATCTTGCAAGTAAAACTATATGCAATTTGCATAATCTAAAACTCAATTTATATTAAAAAATAATGCTTTATGTTTGTAAAACTAGGCTTCTATATTTAAATGTTGTGGATTCTTTGAAAATATTAGATTCAATCGTGCAGATGTGATTTCTCTACCTTGGAAATGTTTCTGGATACAATATTTGAGTAAATGAAAGAAAGAATGAAAGCATACGACCTCACTTGATCTTCTCAATTATGTGTAGACTAATAGGTAAGCGTGTAAATATCCCTTGTTACCTTGAATGGTTCATATCCTTATAGCTCACCATCAATGCCATTAATATTTCCATCAATTCAATTTCAAAACCCATGAGTCGGAACCCTGCATCCAACCACCTCATCTCCCTCTGCAAATAGAGTTGTCCTCCTCTCATATCATATGTTGAAAAATGAGCTCTGCAATGGAGTTTGAGTTTGAGGCGTTTGAGCTAGCGTACATTTTTTTATGAGAGGGCATAGTATAGCCTCTAGCTGGCACAAATCATAAGAATAAGATAAGAATATACGATTAAATGGAGAGAATGACACAAATGCGCCATTATATCCCAACCATTTATAAATTACAATACACAAATCCTTCACAAGTGTATTCTTCAGTGTGGAGTTATCAATGAACAATCTTTGTTGCGATTCGCTTTTGATTTCTTCTTTGTTGAATTCATGCACGATAAATACTACACTATCACACATAGGGTTTCAAGGGACATCACATAAACCATGGTATTGCTCGGCCCCCATTATAACTCTTCACGCATGAGAAAGTACATATGAACCAATTTGTTTTTCTATATTCACAAACAACCCATTTGTTCAGTTTCATGTATTGATGGAAATAAAGGTTATGGGTGCTATTATGAGGAGACTTGCGATGAGGAAATGGAATAACAAGAATATACTTCTAATCCTCTATTCGTCCCAAACGCTGTGAGGAACTCCTGGTATATCTCTACAAACAAATCAGAGAAAAAAATGCCTATGAAATACAGCGCTTCATAAATTACAGAGGACCGACGAGGGAATGTAGAGGGAATCACATGAGGAGAGAGCCTACGCATTGAGAAAGACATTATGGTGAGATATCGTCAGGAAATGAGGATGAGAGCTTGGAAAGTTGGAAGGATGGTTGAGAAAGACATTATGGTGAGATATCGTCAGGAAATGAGGATGAGAGCTTGGAAAGTTGGAAGGATGGTCAACAGTGTGGAGAGGGGATATGTTCGGGAAACGTTAGAAGAAGACTGACAAGTAGAGGAATATACCACTGGAAAACTGACTGGTAGAGTATAACTGGCGACATAATGCAGGTCTGCAATTCTAGTAGAGAATATGGAACTAACAAAGTAGATTGAGCAATGCAAATAAAATAAAAATGGTTTGAGAAGGAATACTATGCAATATTTATGGAAGAACCTCATTAGGCTCTGACACCGTAGTTGGGATGCCCATCTAAGAAGATTAACAATGAATAAACAAAAAAAATTACATACATAGTTAATTAGGCATGGAATCTCATTTAATTGTAATTAAGAATGTATATATAAATACATTAGCAAGGTGATGTTTGGTTTTCATCTTCCAAGCTATCCCTTGGACTGCCCAAGGCTATTCGTCTTCACTTAGCCCTAACGAATTACGTTCAAGCAATTAGCAACCTTTTCGTGACACAATCTTAAATGATATTAAATTTAGCCACTTAATGTTATAATGTGATAAAATATTGTTGTCATACATAATGGTTACCATGTTACCATGGATTTATCCTTCACACCCATCCGTTGCTAAAAATTATCATAATGGTGTATGTATCCAACTTGGTTGGAAAAGTTCCTCTATAAAAGGCGTGTGTAATTTGGTCAATACTTCTTTTTTTTCGATGAGTCCTCAAATATTCATTTATTTCATTTATAGTTTCCTAACTTGATTTTCCATGGTTATATATCGATGGTCCTTATTTAGAATGAAAGATATCCTATATGTATCCATATGAAAGATGAATTTTCAAGGGTTTATGTGGTGCTTTGAGGCCATATTCATGGATCAAATCTTTTAAATATGTATACATGACTTTGTATCATTTATTTTCTTTCGTTACCATGGTTAGGATGTAGAGACCCAAAGGTTACATGTACAAAACCTCGTTATAAAAACTCATTTATCTCTCTCTCACTCTCTCTCTAACCACATGCTTTATGCTTTATAGAAATTAGGGATAACAACATAATGCCTGTATTGAAATTAGTCTTTTGGGACTTGTAAATATTGACCGCATAATGAAATATGGTTGTATTGTTGGCATTAGGACGTTTTAGATATAATTTATGGATCTCGACAGCTTCACCATTGCTATGAGAAAAAATAAATGGTCTTAGGGACTAAATGAGTATTTTAAGACTCATGAGAAATGAATGAATACTAAAATGACCAAAAAGGCCCTTTAGAGGGGATATTTATCCTTTATAATGACCCTTGTAGAGATAATTTGGGGGGAATGATGAGTATGATAGCTCACATTGAAGGTTTAGTCGAGGAGGTCAAGAATGAGGATCTCTTTCAATCTACTTCAATGGAAAACTGTTAGGTTATGATCGACACATTATAGCTAGATAAGATGCTAGGTCATGTTGATGGATGGAGAACTCGGTCATTTATAGAATTATTTGATGTTGTTGGAGATGATTTGCTTAAGGTAGTGGAATAGGTTAATATAGAAGGTTTTCGAGGGTATTTAATACCACATTCTTATCTCTAACCCCTATCCCCATATAATGGATCTCAAATGAGAGTATTTCTCCACATCAGTTTGTAAGGTGGCTACATTTGTGAATGCTTCACTTGTTTGTATATGCATAACAAACTAATTCTTTAAGCCTCAAATTGAACTTTTTCTTCCTCATTTAAGCTTGGTTTTAAATCTAGATTAAATAAATTTCTTTGTTCTTTGAAAACTTAGGTGGAGAGATGTGTTTTAGAGCTAATGGATCTCAAATGAGGGTATTTCTCCACATCAAGTTGTAAGGTGGCTACATTGGTGAATGCTTCACTTTTTGTATATGCATAACAAACTAAGTCTTTAAGCCTCAAATTGATTTTTTTCTTCCGCATTTAAGCTTGGGTTTAAATCTAGATTAAATAAATTTCCTTGTTCTAAGAAAACTTAGGTGCACAGATGTGTTTTAGAGCTAGGATGATAGTTTTTTGTTTACATTTTGTGAACTATGGAAAGAATTACATCTCCACATGTTATCAAGTACATTTTGTTGATTAAAAATATTGTATATTTTTTTAGTTTAAAAAAAAAAAGGTGTACATAAATTTCTACATACCATCCCCACTTTTAATTTCTTTGAAGATAAAGATGTAAATACCATTATAAATATCCTCATGCATTTTTCTGTTTAATGTAAATAATTTTATTTAAATATATAAAATTATTTACAAAAATTTACAATCTAAACAAAATATGTTTTCATTAATTTTGATAGAATTATACACGTATAAATTTTACATATTAATATAAACATATTAAGCATACAACTACTTTACTTAGATTGTGGTTGGATCATGTTAGTAGAGATCAACTAGTTGAGAGATACTAATTGAATATAAGGCATTTTGAAATATTCATTAGTGAAATAATTTAGAATTCAAAATATTTTCTGCATAAAATAATTTTACTTTATCATATACATTTTAGCTAGTAAATTTTTTATTATTATTATATTTACACTGCAAGCATGAAAGAAGAAGAAGCAATAAATTTGCATGATTTCAGATTTGCCCATTATTCTGTTAATTTCTTTTGTGATTTTCCTATTCGCCTCTTAATTTTATTCTTTGTATTCTTTAGAGCCTCCTCAATTTCCATCTCAACCTCCAAGCATCGTGGACATTATTTAAATAGAATAAAAAACCTAAATAATATCTATTAGTTTTTCTCCATATCTAGTTGTAATCTCTCACAGTTTTCTAGTTACACACATTCAACTAGGAGTTATCTATGACTAGCTACATGTAATCACCAAACTTCTTCTAGCTATCTTTCATGAAGTACTTGTTATCCATTCATCACCTCTCTCTCTCTCTCTCTCGCTATATATATATATATTATTTCTCACATTCTTCTAGTTAAACATGATCAACTCTAAGTTGATCATGCCTAGCTACATGTTATCACTAGCATTCTTCCTTTTATCCATTTATCAACCATTAGTTATTTGCATTGCTATCAGTTGATAAATGGATAAAAGAAAGAATGTGAGTGATGACATGTAGCTAGGCATGAGTAACTTAGAGTTGATGATGTTTAACTAGAAGAATGTGAGAAATATTATTTCTCACATTCTTCTAGTTAAAATTGATCAAATCTAAGTTACTCATGCCTAGCTACATGTCATCGCTCGCATTCTTTCTTTTATATATTTATCAACTATTAGTTATATGCATCGCTATTAGTTGTCCATTCATATATATATATATATATATATATTCGATATATACTTATCTTATTCTTATGCAATCTTGAAAAAGTATAAACAATATTCTACTCCAAATTTATAAGTATATATACTTATCTGAATAAGTAGACATACTTTTGACTTTGTATAATCACTTTCGCAACATTGTTCCTTAAAGCGATGCAAAATATGTAAAATATACCATATGTTCTCTAACGAAATGTTTAGGTGTATGTATTCCTTTCCCATTTATGAGAATAAAGTATAATGCCATATACTTGTTATTGAGTTTGTAATGTTGTGCCGTTATGATGTCATGTAAGTTTTGTCATAATCTATGTTCGTATTTATCCACTTGATGGAAGGTGCTGTTAAGATCCCCGAGTGATCCTTCTCTTTTGTTTTTACATTCTGTTTCATACTTTTTTTTGGTTACAAGTTGGAACTAAGATGGGACTTGTCAAGTAGACATGACTACAACCTTTCCTAGATTTTGGATATTGCTGGTCTTTTTGTAGACATAATTTATGTCCAATGACATTGTACACCAACAAAATCGTCATTTTTTATTATGTTGCCTACGTTTATAGATTTTGTGAGTGTTTCTCGCTCCCTCGATTGTGAATTTACTCATCTCAATCGTTATTAACAATCCTGTCGTGCCGAGGGATGGAAGAATTTGAGGAGGGATGGAATTTGAGGGGTAAATGCTGGTCATGGGTCAATTTAACCGTCAAATACAGCTAAGATTTTACTTGGCTCGTTAAAATCTGGCTTAGAATAGAGAAAATGTTTCAAATTTTGATTGTTATCGGCAATTTTGACTGGTGTCCGCCATTTGAAATTCCAACCCTGGTGCTTTTGGAACTGTTATGAAAAAACAACCTTAGATTAGTTAGAAGGTGAAGACTAGATCGTGTGGACCTTCTCTAGGTTTTTAATTTTTTTATTATTTCTCTCGGTTTTTTATTTTTTTATTATTATGTGCCTTAATATCTAAGGTTTTATTCTTCATGCTCCATTTCGATGGAAATTTTTTTTTTTTGAAAGGAACTAAAAAAAGGCTATAAAAACTAACACTTCCGGACTTCATGCACTTGACCCCAACATGTGCGTGATCACTCAATCAAATTTTTCATCTTTTTGTTACAATTCTAAAGCCTTGATGACAACATGAATTCCGTAAACAAGCTAAGAATATAAGGACACAATTAACCTCGCTGGGAATTGCAGAGAATTAGCATAAGAAGAAAAGAAGAAGAATTAATGAACACAGATTAATGAATGATCAATAAATGATAATTGATATTATTATAATGGTAATACATCCTTATAAAGGAGATTTGAGACAATTCATTGCTAGCTCATAAATCACACTTACGAAATATGATAAACCCCCATAGATGTCTAGAGCACTTCCCAAATCATTCAAGGACCTCACAAATTAGAAAAACCATGAGTGAGTTGTCAAGAGTGATGCAAAAACATGCTAATCCTGGAGTATGGAGAGACAGTGATGGCGGATGGGTTGGCAACAAAAGATACTAGTTTCCCACTTAACTACAATTACCTTATCCACAAAAAAGCTGGATAAAAGTGGAATAAGATAGACACTGCAGGAAAGCACAGTTACTAGTTATGGGAGTCACTAAATTGGTTAGGATCAACCCAGAGTTAGAAATAAAGCATTCATGGGGTATAGATGGCATATGTTGACTTTAAGATGCAAGTGGATGCCAACTAGTTAAACTAGAATAGACAATTAATCAAATAATAATTAATTATTCTATCCAAAGTATTGAGTGGGTTTAATATATTCCAACACTTTCGAATAGCTTCTCTTATCTCTACACTGCTCTATTTATATCAATAATAGACCTCCTTTATATTCTCTTTCTATCAAGAATATACATCTGTCATCTTTGGAGGACAATAATGCTAAGGAAATATTAGCGTATAAAGGATAAAATTCAGTGCTACCAACTATTTGTATTTCATATATGGAAAAATCGTAATGCTTCGAGATGGCATTGTTGTTGTTGGCGTGGTAATTTACTTGCTTAAGGTTAAGGTTGTAGGCATTACATGATAGTGGCTGATTGCATACTATAATAACAATATTATTTATTATTTCTATTTGAGTGCATCGTTCTCTTCAAGACAATTCTGAATTTTTTGGATGCATAGAAAGGATGCTCTTGTGGGAGAATAAGGTGAGTGCATGAAGGTCGGGACATTTTAGATGTAATTGGATTTTTACAAAATTAATCATGTTTACTTTATAACTTTTTGTTTTCTCTATTATTTTATAAAACAATATGTCTTATTATTAGACCTTTACATATTATAAAAAATTTAATCAATCGCCATTATAGTAAAGACCATGAAAAGTTGCACTAACATTTGACGTACTAATTTCAAGGTCTACTCACTTACATAATTAAAAAAAAAAATTAAGTACTAATTTTATTTTGGAAAAGTAGTGTAGGAGTACTACTATTAGTTATCTACATATTTGTCAATTTTAGTATATAGACTCCATTGTTTAGGCATTTAAAGGATGCACTAACATGAAGATATACCTTATCATTTGCTGAAAAATTAAAATGACAATGTTAGAAAAAAAGTTGAATTAGGTGTGAACATTTTCTATAAATAAAATTTATATATTTGGAAAGTTTATTCAATTTCCTATATTTCATATTTTTATTTAAAGCAATATTCACCATGTAGGTATTTCAAAATACCCACGCAAATTGAATGATGTTTATTTTTAGTTGTTGCATTTAACGTGGAAAAAGAGGACATTAGTAGCTTGCACTCACTCAATATTGTTTTTCGTTTGGATCAGGGTTAAATAGTAGTGGCTGCATTACATAATGATCGCATTCTAATAAATTTGTTATGTAAATAGGAGTTTCTATTTCAATACATTTAGTAGGAAGTACATGCTTTTAATTAGAAAAATGTAGTAGGAAATGTATTTTGAGTTTAATATTTTGATGAAAATCAAATATTTCTTAGATAATTTGATTGTGTTTATTAGAAAGAGATTGAAAGTTATTAATTTAAATAGCACAACCAGTTCTCTTGTGGTCGGTGAACATCGACAAGCCTCAAGTTAAATGTCTGAAATATGTAAGAAGTTATAAGTTGCTTGTTCTCAATGTGTAGTTGTAATCCCTTGTTGTCTATGCCTCAACTACATGGTATCACTCACATATTTCTAGTTAAAAAGGTTGTCTACCAAGAATCTCCTTATCCATCCATTAACAAAGAGTTATCCATACATGAGCTACCGGTTATTTTTTGATATTTTTTCTTTTATAATTGTTTATTTCAAATTTGGGATGACTTTCCTAAAATCAATCTAGATAGTGTACTTGTCTCATCCTCACGCAATCTAGAAAAAGATATATGTTAATCCACCCCAAATTCTAATATTCTAGCATAGCCACGTAATTTGTGGTTGCTGAACATCGATAGGTCAATAAGTTATCGATCACTTGTTCTCACCTTTTTCTAATTAAATGAGTTATCTGACACAAATTGTTAGTTATCTACACGTCAGTTTAGATTTATCTATGCATCAGCTAACAATTATTCATGAATTAACTACTATATATATATATATATAATTGCTTACTTTTAATTTGGAACAAATCCCATAGAATCAATCTCGACAATACACTTGTCTCATACTCATGCAATCTAGAAAATGCATAAGTTCTTATCCACCCAAAAATATCCAATAAAAATACCTATCAATGTAATTAAAATAATTAATAAATAATACGAAAGTTACACTTTTTAACAACCATGGAACATCGAAGTCCCTATAGTTAATGTTGGATTTCTTTAGAGGATTAATAAAATAACACCCTTTCATTTTTCAACAGCTCCACTTATTTCATGATAAGTGGGAACTCATCCGAGTTTCCTTTAATTGTTAACTAAGATTTCACTTGCATTCAAATGTCTCCTTTAATATGTGATCACATTGATACTAGCATAATGCCAAAACTCATTAGATACAATATGACCAGCTAGGGGATGGTATTTTTAATTCATATGGAGAAATGTGGAAGCTATATCACAAGTCTTCTAGTATTGATTTTTCATCTTAAATTTTATGACATTATAGTACACCTTCACTCTATGCATGATTTTGCAAGGACATATATCCCACAAGAACAACAAAGCGGTTGGAAATATGCAAGTAAAGTGTCTTTTGGAGGATGAATCATGGTAATTTGTCTATGGATATACTTTATGTAGGTTTGTATTTAATTAGAATGGTTTATATCTACAGGATATGTTCATGCAAATGATAGCCATGTTTGGATTTGAAATAGGTTCTATGGATTCCTCTCTTCAAGAAGTTCTATTTGCATGTCAAGTTGGGTTTGGAGTTGAAATGGGTTCTCTAGATCCTCTCTTCCAGAAGTTCTATTTCCTACAGATTTTGATAGGTCTAATTCCCTATGCATCTCTCAATACTTCGATTTTTTATAAACTCCAGAAATGATTCAGTCTTGGATCTAAGATCAAGACACTGCAAGACATTATGTTTTTGGACAACTTCACATATGATATCACACAAAAATGGAGATATTGAAGATTTAAATGACTTGATTACTTTACAAAGAATGAAATATATTTATACAAGTGAAAAATTCCCGATGTCCTCTTAGAACAATTATGTAGATAGAGACTCCTACATAATCTTACAATTCACACATTGGATCTCTAACACTAAATATATTAGAAAATGCCAACACCAACACCCCCCATAAGTGAAATGTATGGAGGAAAAAAAAGAAAAAAAAGAAGGGTCTTGAAAACAAGGCCCGATAAGATACCCATATACAAACTCTCATAAATAGAGAAAAGGAGAAAACATCATGGGTAAAACTCCTCCGTAAAAGAGGGAAAAAAACGCATGCCAAATACGAAAATGGAGCTTAAATTTATGAAGATCTCACAATGATGTTGTGAATCAAAAGAGCAAGAGGCACACCAAAAATATGTACATATCTTAATCCAAATAACCCCAATGAACATGGTTACTCTTTGAATAAGTGGATACATTGTAGAGGCACAAAATGGAAAAACACTAACTATCAACACACGAATGCTAAAAGGAAAGAGATTTTGGCTTGCCTAAAGTTAATGCATAGTCACTGAGGTTGTATTTTGAATTTCACACAATTTCACTGAGGTTGGATATTCCCAAGAATCAATGGAAACTACTTAATCTTCCAATACTAATTCAGGCTTCGAACAGAAGCGGTCACCATCAACCATCAAACAAGAAATGCAGCTCGTGGACACTAAATGCCAACAAATAGGAAGAATGGAAAAACATATAAGAAGTCCTGGAATCTCTACATTGTCAACGCCATCAAATATACATGCATAAATTCAAGTAGGAAATTTTGAACTATTGAGGAAATAAATGCTTGTTCCAAACTATTGAGGAAACAAGACTTGAATGCACACTTGTCAAAATAAATTGATTCTAAATAATTGAGTTTTGACAACCGATAAAACATCATATACTGAGTGTCATTATGGACACTAATCTATCTCAATGGAATACATGGGCCCTCAGCTGCTAAAACCACCGAGTCAAAATAGTAACTGGTGCTATGTAGAAGGATCAAGCCTAATATGTTTGATATTGATCCATCACAGTGAATAAAATATCACCTGAGGAAACATTGCATACCATCCCCTCACAGTGTTGAACTCAGTGGAAAAGATATTGACAATGCATGTCAT
>LPNX010395148.1:349539-368869 GCA_001517045.1 Pseudotsuga menziesii | reverse complement strand
TTTCTGATTCTTCCTTCTCTGGATGATAACTGTGGTGCAAGTTGTCTTTTGAATAAAGCTATGCTATGTGGAAAGAGAATGCAGTTTGTTTTATTTCAAATGGGATTTTATTATTGGTTTTGTGGTTCTCTATGCTACCTTGGGTACTTTAGAAGTATATTGTAACTATTAATATTATAAGTCAATTCTCTAGTAGGCAATATATTGTAACATCACAAGTCAATTCTTTTCAATTGCTTACAGGGTGAAAGCAGCAACCTATCCACAAACGGGAGGAGATGGAATGGCATTTCATTTATATTTGAGAAGGTGAAGCAATCAGCCTAGAACCATAACTTCATCATTGAAATATCATATCACTATTATTGTGATATCTGTACATGAGGGGGTGAACAGGTATAGTTATTAGCGTGGTTGGCCTAGATAAGTATTTAGTTGTGATGCAATGCTACTTCTATCATTTCCTCTTATCTTGGTAATGAAGAAAAAAAGGATAATTATTAGTTTGTGGTCCTTATCTTTGAACTGCAATAATGGGATATGAAGTTGTGCGTGTGTTGGATTACTTTATGTCAATTTTCCTTCATCAGAGATAGTCTTGTTCTAAGACATGTTTACTCTTTGTCTTATTATAGGTTGTCATTCCGATTATGAATTGGGAGGCCTCAACCTTCAAAAGGCCTATTCTGGCATTCCTGCTAATTACCTCTATGGCTGTGTTCCCAGTTTTCTTGCTTCCATCAGGACCATCTATGTGGCTGGCAGGACTAACTTTTGGTTATGGCCTTGGGTTTCTTATAATAATGGCAGGCACTAGTATAGGCATGTCATTACCTTACTTCATTGGGTCGCTATTTCGCAATCGAATTCATGTATGTATTCCAACCAACATTTATATTTCCTGTTGTGAATTTAGTGTACATGGTATATAATGTTCAAGTCAGATATTTTATGAAAAGCTAGTGTTGACATTCTACCATTTTTCATTTCAGACGTGGCTGAAAAGATGGCCCCAAAAATCTATTGTGATAAGACTAGTAGGAGAAGGAAGTTGGTTCCGTCAATTTCAGACCATTGCTCTTATAAGAGTCTCACCATTTCCTTACACAATTTTCAATTATGGTGTTGTTGCAACAAATGTCAAGTATGGTCCGTATATATGTGGGTCATTTGCTGGAATGGCACCAGAGGCCTTGATTGCTATATACAGGTGATAAATTATCTGTTGTTTTACTAGCACAACTTTCATATGTACTTATCTTTAGAAGTTAGAACTGCTTTTATATGTTCTGCATGGGAATGCAAACCTTTTTTCGACGGGTTTGTCATTCAACTCTGATATGGGAAAATGTTGGTAAATGATAAAAAATCTGGAGTACAATGAGTGGTTGGAACTTTATCATTTGAACATACGATAAGTCATAAACCAGATTTTTTGCCTCTTTATATGAAATCGATAAAGCTTTTCAAAAATTGGTGTGGCAGAGTAGACTGATATTGTGTATTGCTTTCAAAGTCATAAACTTTTCATGGATTTTCAGATTTATTGCAGGTTTCTCGGTTTTGTTTTAGAAATTATAACAGCTATAGAAAGACATCAATTAAAATACGAATTCATCAAATTCATTATTACGTTTGTGTGTTTTTGTTGATGTGTTTGTCTCTATGAATGCAGGATTTAAAGGATCTGTGAACTGCGTATAGTAAAGCGTGCCCGGAATATGGTGTCCAATGTACACTATCCCTTAGTGTATTTCCTCATATCTTATCCATCTATGATCTGGAATGTAAAACGTACTTGGGGGTTGTTTATATTAATGATTATGGCACCTTTTCTACCCCTTTTCCTGCCATATCTATCACAGAGACTTGGATCTGACCTTGTTCTATCCCACTTATGTTCACCCTAAAAGGAAGTGGAGACATCTTCTCCTTCCATGGAAAACCTCGTCAACTAATGGATGTCACTGATGTAAATAGGATACTTGCTATCAATATACAATTAATGGGCATGCAATATACTAATAAGGAATCACATACATTGTATAAATTATCCTTTAGTGCCAAACATTGGGATCCTAATTTGCAAATATTTTTTTTTTTAAAAAAAATCACAGCCGTCGCTTAAGCGATGCTTAGCAACCATCGCTTATCCGACAGATTTTATTTTTCTCCGTCGCTTAAGCGACGCTTAGCAACAATCGCTTATCCGACAGATTTTCTTTGTCTCCGTCGCTTAAGCGACGCTTAGCAACCGTCGCTTATCCGACAGTTAGTCTTTGTATCCGTCGTTTAAGCGACGCCTGTGGGTGCAAAAGTTCTACAAAATTTTCGTCATTGTCGCTTAATAAGTGTCGGATAAGCGACGATTTAAATTCAAGAGACGGTTACTTAAGTGTCGCTTAACCGACGCCAAGTTTCCGACGCTTCAAAAAAAAACTAAGTGTCGTACATGCGACAGGGAAGTGTCGAAAATCCGACATGACGGCCGTCGGATTTTTGGTCAAAATGTAGTAGTGGGAAAATCCTCCCTCAAGAAAGGACAATGCACAAAATTTTGAAATAATATGTCTTCAACATATCCTTATCTTCACTTGAATCAGCTGAGTGAACTGCTTCTGGATGGAAGACTTGTTGAAGAAATCATGAACTCCATGATCATGTGCTGGAGTGTAGAACCTGCAAGAAGGAAGAGGAGAGACTCCTTGTATCTCATCATCTGATGAAGTAGGAGCATTAGCTAAATGCTTATTGATGCTGTCAAAATCTGATGTGCAAACATAATCTGAAATGGAAAAGAGACCTATGCATACTCCTTCCCAAAGAGTACAAAAGTTAAGACAATTTGTTTCACACCCAATTCCCTGAATAGCTGCAAAATTGTGATGTGAATCACATGTAAATATTCTAATCTATTGTAGCACCTATATAGATCTGATATGAGGCTGATAAAACTCTAATATATCAGAAACATTAGCATATGGAACAGTAAAGACAAAGGCTTCAGTGGCTCCATGAGGATATAGGGCTAGACTAGGAAAATTATGAACAACTGGGGAAAACTCATAGGTGTAAAAATATGAATGATGGATGGGCTTAAGATCTGAACCATAAGTGTTTATAACAGATCCAAAAAAATTTAATATCAGTCCAAATATGACTAAGGACATGGATAACCAACCAATGAAATATAGGAAATACTTCAAACCATGCCAAAGATAAATATCACTGCATAAGAGACCAATGAGGAATCAACTAGTGATCTTGGGATTTGTATAGTCTTTGGATTATTTAGAGGTATGGTATATGGTATGGATGGTCATATTATATGTGTCATGCCATGCATATCATCCTGCAAACAATCATCTAAATTAGATATACAAGCTTGTGAGGAAGAGCTGCTCAAAGGTAAGTCAATATCTAGTGAAAAATCACAATTTTTGAGAGATGAATCTAGTAGACTGAGAGGAGGATCATCAAAGAAAGGTTCTGATATTTTTTATTCTGATATATCAAAGAATAAATATATATATCATAGATATGATAAAATGATAGAACTATGTAACTCAAAGCATAAGTTATATCACATTGGAACTGCGCAGTATGACATTGTTCTGAGGAATCAGCAGGATTCTCTAGTTCATCTGGAACTTCGATATTGTGCTTCTCAAGAAGCTGAGACATGATGTCCATATTCTTCTTGAAACACTTCTTCTCTGAATTAAAACCCTTGCTACAATAAGAACACTTGGATGTGTTCCCTTTCTTCTTAACTTTCTTCATTAAATCTTCATATGAATCTTCATTTTCAATTTCTGACTGTGGCTTCTTCACAATTTGCTTCCCTTTTGATTTGAATTTCTTGCTTCCTTGAACCAATAGAGCATGATCCTTTCCCTTTGAAGAATTAAGGACACCCATATGGATCAATTTATCTTGCTCCTTTGTTAGTGAATCAGGAAAATAATTTAAAGAAGGCATTTTCCACTTAGGAACAACAAGCCTAGTTGCATGAAAGGTAGACACAAAAACTGAGTAATCAGGACCCAATTTTGAAAGAATGGAAAGGATTAATTGATCATATACTTTCTCAATCCCACATTGCTTGAGAATTAGAACAAGTGACTTGAACTTGGTGAAGAAACCCTCAAGATATTCAAAATTGCTTGGACTCAGTGAGAATAACTCAATCTCCAATTGATGTGCTCTTAGCTCACCTTGAACTCCAAAGAGAGACTCCAATTGAGTCCATACTTGGTTTGGAGTGGTCAAACCATCTAGATGAAAGAGTATATCAGGAGAAATAGAGAGGAAAAGCAATCCATAGGCTTCATCCAACCTATTATGCCACTTAGCTTTCCTAATCACAGCATTGGGCTCATTCTCCAAAGTTAGTGTAACTCTGTATAATCCTCTACTGCGCAATAGAATGGAGATTTTGGATTTCCATTCATGGTAGTTGAAGGAATTAAGAATTATAGCTTATGAAGAATCCATATTTCTGAATTGATGTGCTCAAGAATAAAATCTCTGCAACCTGCAAAACAAACTAGGAGAAAATCTTGTAAGCTAGACAAGCTCTTATTCAGAGAGGGATAGGAGACTAGATGTGCTCCTCAACTCTGTAGAACTTGATCAAACTTGATTCTATGATACCATGTAGAAATAATAGATCAATGATATGTGCAATGATTCTAAGAAGAAGCACAGAAAATAGATCTTTCTACTAAGAATTCTCACAAGCATACACAGGAAAACTAGAGAGAAGAAAAGAGATTGAATCACATGAATGAAGAGATGAATATTGGTGTGTATCCTTCCATTGAATAATTATGAATAATAGTGTACATAAATAGTACATCCCTCATAGGAAAATCGAATTGTATGGAAACAAATCATAAAGCTCAAAAAGGTTGACTTACCAAAATATAGCAAACCCCCATAAGTGGCTAAAGCACTTCCCAAATATATCAAGGACCTCACGAGTTGGAAAAAAAATGAGTGAGTTTTTAAGGAGATGGAAAAAAAATTCTAATCCTAGAAAATAGAGAAAAAATAATGGAGGATGGGTTGGAAACAAAAGCTCCTAGTTTCCTAGTTGACTAGCTTTTATCTTATCCATAGAAAAGCAGGAAAAGTAGAATAAAGAAAAATATATTGTAAAGTCCTGTATACTAATTCTAGATGGTCAAAAGGTGGTCAATATAAACCCAAAATTGGAAATAAATCATTCCTAGGATATAGATGGCTTGTATTGACTTTAAGGTGCAAGTGGATGGCAACTAATTAAGTTAGTGGGTGAATAATTAATCAAATAATGATTAATTATTTTATCCTAAGTTGTGAGTGGGTTTAATATATTCCAACACCTTCCTCCATAATTACCTATAATTAATATTAGGTTCAAATCCCCTCCCATAACCACATTTCCCCCACACAGTAAACCTAAGTCTTCCAAGTTGTCCCAAAAAATGTTTTCTTTCCCCGTAGAACCCTTACACATTAAGAAACTTAATCTCTTTGACCAAATCCTTTGACATAAACTCCACCAAAATACCCAAGAGGAAGCAATAACATCAAAATTAGAATTCCAACTATTGAATAAACCACTTACAAACCTTTATCATCTAAAGTACATGAATTCCAATGGTTTAAAGTAAAAAGAGAGAAAATATAAATCTTTATATCTGGAACATTTCTTGTAACATAACTACAACATGCTTAACTACAATATTTGAAAAAAAACGGAAGTTGCTAGATGCTTTTATGCACAATATATCGGAAGGCTAGAAATTTCTTGTTTTATTCCATTTGGATATCTTTTCCCCTACGAGCTAACATTCCATTTATGGATAAGACGTTATATGGAAAAAATATGCATGAATATAAGGATTCTCTTAAAAAGGTGGGAGTGATCACTCAGTTTGGAAAAGGATGTGACATAATTTTTCATCATCATATTCAAATGAAGCAAGGTTGCATAAGTATATACAAGCTTCAAAATGGAATCCTCCTTAGAGAAGGATGTTCAAAATTCAGATTCAAGGAATGATGGTTGCCATGATGCAAATTCATGTGGCATTAGAGGAAATTTCAACTCAAAATGGGCCTTTTAACTTTGATTTAAATTCCATGTTATCATGTGTTAGCCAATGAAATTGCTTTAAATTTGAAATACCGTATAGGTCTTAAACACTTTTTTAATATAAATTTGGGGATAGGTATCATAAAAAAACTACTTTTTTTTGTTTGTATTTTCGACATATCTCCCTATGTTTTTACTCAAATTTCGATCAGGAGAGCTTGTTGGATGTGGAATTAAATTCTTCATCTAACAAGTACCCACTCAGGATACTTTTGATGGAACCCACTACCCCAAAAACAAGAACTACTTGAAAAAACATGATGATGATGTTGTCATCACGTTTTTTCAGTTATTTCTTGTTTTTGGGGTAGAGGGGTCCGTCAAAAGTATGCCGAGTGGGTACTCGTTGGATGTGGAATTTAATTCCGCATCCAACGAGCTCTCCTGATTGAAAATTGAGTAAAAACATGAGGAGATATATCAAAAATACAAACAAAAAAATAGTTTTTTTCTTTTCTTCCTCCAAAATTAATAAATATTATTTTACTATTTTAACTATTATTTTATTAATTCATTTTAGGAGGCCCATTTTGAGTTGAAATTTCCTCTAATGTATCCACGACGTTGATAGGATTTTGAAATCAAGGAATTTAATTGGGGTGGATAAATACGGTATCCCAACCACTGAAGCTATATCTAATATATAACATGTATATATATATACACCATGTATATTGGTATATTCACCATGTATATGCTAGTATATACATTGGTGTATATACACCATCTCTATAACAGCATACACACTAGTGTATATACTAGTATATGCATGGTGTATATACACTAATGTATATACCTGCTATATACACCAATGTATATACTGGTATATACACTAATGCATATGCATGTATATACACTAGTGCATACACCATTGTCCTATCCTTATTCTACGAAAACATAACTAGGCTCCGACAAGGAGATGAGATGGGTTAATTTGTCCCTTTTGGATGAGATCTTTAATACTTGATCTAAAAAGAGATAATTTGTATATTGTACCATTAGGTAAAGGAACACTAGGTATCAAATTAATCAAATGCTTGAACTAGTAGTGTAGAGGCACCCTTCCAAGCAAAGTGAAGATATATTAGTATTCTTCTACTATCTTGTCCATCCGCTTCTATTGTGTAGAAATACCCCATGCATATGCCATGATAATTGCAATGATATTCCATTCACATTTCAACCAAATCATGAAGAGGACAAAGTGTAATTCACACTTTGCATCAACAAAAGCATAAGAAGCTTGACAGTAGTGTATATACTTAGTTATATACACTAGTGTATATACCTTGTATACACACTAATTATATACCTTGTATACACACTATTTATATACACTAGCATATATACTAAATATATACACCGGTGTCTATACCTAGTATATTGCAACTAGTTTACACTAGTGTATGTACACTAGGTATATACACCAGTGTATATACCTAGTACATACACCAACAATGTATACCAGGGATGATTTTAAGAACCCCCCCTAGATTTATATGTATAAAAAATGGGCGAATCTCTCCGATATATAGGAAAATTTGATGGAGATTTTATCAATAAGGTAATATAGTATATATAAAAAATTTGGTGAATCTTTCATTTTATTATACAATGTTGTAAAATCCTGGCGAATCTTTCATTTTATTATATAATGTTGTAAAATCTTGGCGAATCTTTCATTTTATTATATAATGTTGTAAAATCTTGGTGAATCTTTCACTAAGTTATAAGATATTGTAAAATCTTGGAAAATATTTAACTTCATTATAAAAAATTGTAAAAACTGGCGAATCTTTCACTGATTTATAGAATATTGTCAAAATAGAGGAACAAAAACATTAGTCAAATAACATGAAACACATCATGATCAATAGAACATGTAGACTCACAAGTAACAACTGGAAGGTGTCCATGAAACACAGATGCACTGACTAGATTCAGGGAAAGTGGGGACTCCACTTTCTATCTCGTCCCTTAATGGTCCCATGGACATGTAGGGACCTGAATCTTGACAAACTAATAAACTGATAGAACCATACATTATGCCCGATCTTGGCCTCCACTAGCCAATTATGGTCATGGAGGCTAATACGAGTATGCATTGTAATTATGCCAATTGATTATTGCATTAGATGAATGTTGGTCTTGTGACAATAGGTATCTGACGATCAATGCATAGGAACCTAGTGCATAGACCATTTTTTTCTTCGCTTAGATATGTAGAGCTCGTTTATTTTTTTGAATAACAATGAGTATTTGAAAATAAAATTTACAATTAGCGTAAAAGAATCGAAAAACTAAAGACAATTAATACACACAAACTTCAAAAATCGGCAAAATGCTTCAAACAAAAGCAATAAAAAACCATAAAAAATTGTCAAGATATTCATGCTAAACACCAACATGGTTTCATGTACTTGAATGAGCCCATTCTTGCTTAGCGAAAGTGTTGTCAAATTAGTTATTTATCATTTAATGTTAGGAAACTATCTATGTGAAGAGATATCTCCTAGGCCTAGCTTTCTCAAATTCCAACATCATTTACTATCACATGCAAGAAAGAGATAATGTAAGAGATAAATATCAAACCATCAATCTTAAAATAAGCTGCATGAAGGTAATGTAGCTCAAATCATCAATGCTACAACAAAAAAGTACAATATAGAATCTATTTTTACCTAAAACACAACCTCAAATTCATATACATTAATCACCACTAACTAGCAAGGGTACATGGAACACCTAGACCAAAATAAGACTCGAGAAGTTTAATAGTATTAGGCTTCATAACATGGTTCTATTACAAGTAAAATTTAGTCATTCAAGTCTGTCCTTTAGTAGTATTTTAGTAATACTCAAGCCTACCATTGAACTTCTTCTGTTCAAATTTAAATTCAGATATTTTGTGTATATCCCATTATAAATGACTCTCCCCATGAGAATCACATCATCATATTTCTCAGGTAAATCCAAAGTCGAGAAAAAAAATACCTTCAATTCTATCTCCAGTCTGTCCAAAATGATAACTTCACTGCAATTAATGCATCAATGATCCAATCGTCTGACGATACGTCGTGGCATCAACCAAATATGATGAATCTTCACACAGTAGCTTCAAGTTAGATTCCATAGATGTGGCTATCAACTTACAGTCCAACATTCTAAATCTCTTTAGAATATCCACTGCATACTTTCCTTAACCAAGGTCAGTCAAGGAAACACCTTTTGATAAATCCATCTCTAGCTCCTTTCTTGCTTCTTTAAATTCTTTCTTGTTTTTAATTTTTATGATCTCCATCTCCCTCGATCGAGGTGAAGTGTGTGTTAATAGTGGCTTCACAAGGGGAGAACATGCTCCTGTGGGATGCTGAGATCCCAACGGTCTTCAATGATGTTTTTCTCTGAAAAGTCAATCACTCTTGTCCGTATCATATCCCTAAGGCTAGATAAGGTCTTCGATGCACAAAACTTGACCTTAGGAGACACATGTTGGGATTTTTATTGATGCATAAGCTTTCCTAAATCCCAACAAATAAATACCCTTACTTTCCCCAGAGATATACTTGTACTGACACACACAAAAATCCTAGTCCTTATCCAGACTTTGACCTAAGATAAATGTGTCCCAACTCTGATTTTACTCTATGAATCAATAAGATTCATGCATGCCCAATTTTCAGAATGACAAAAGAATCTAGCCTATGACAAAAAACAAGATAAACCAACCTCCCAAATTTGGGACTGCTCATGTGAATGCGGAACAACGTATTAAGAATGAAACGACTTGCAAAAATCGTAAAATGTAAGATATAATTGAAATCAATGCAATGAAGAAAATTCATAGTAAAAATAAATATTTTCCACTAGCCTACACCATTGCCCAAAACAGGTAGAACTCGTCATTTTCTTTTTCTCTTCCTTTTTTCTTTTTTTTTCTTTTCTCTTTTTTGTGGCCCTTTAGGGTTGTTACTGAAAGTAATACTTTAGTAATTGCACATTGACTGGCAGATATTTTTCTTCTCCATCCAGACAGATGAAAATTGTTCTTCCCTGCTTTTTCACTTTATTTGGGAAGGGACCAACCAGAGGTTGTTGAATTTACATTGTTTCCCTGGTTTCTCCCTTTTCATGTCCCTTTTTTTAGCATACTTGATATGGCATAAGTGATTTCAACAAAATTGGGCACAAATATTAGTAGGAAATTTATGCTCCCAAAGGACTGGATACCCTTCTTACTTTTGGCTAACTGAATCTCTTTTAAGATTGCACTCTTGCTGGATCTATTTTTACCTTGTCTTTTGGACACAAGATGCCCCAATAATTTGCCTTCGACTACCCCAAAAACATACTTCTTGGGGTTAAGTGAGATTCCAAAGGATCTATGTCTGTCAAATATCTTCCTCAAGTGCATGAAATGGTCTCCCTTGCACTTGGAATAAACTATAAAATCATCTTGGTAAACCATGATAACTTTATTAAGGAAATCAGAGAAAGCATATGGCTCTTTGGAATCTGGTCCCAGCATTTAACAATCCAAAAGGCACACAAACATGGGAATACGTTCCACAAGGATGGTGAATGTTGTCTTGTATCGGTCATTTTCATCAACCAACACCTGGTTGTACCCTGAGAATCCATCCAACATGGACATCGTTACAGCACTTGTAACTGTAACACATATTCCATGCTTGGAAAAAGATAGTTATCTTTCAAGGATGCAAGGTTCAAATTTCAAAATATTGCAAACTCTAATCTCATCGTTCTTATGGACTGGTACAACATTGGATGCCCACTATGAGTAATAAGTAGGAGTGATGATTTCTACTTTGAACAACTTCTGCAACTCTTTTTGTATGATGGGAGCCAACTTGGGATTCATGTGCCTTTGTGTCTTCCTGAAAGTTTTGGCTTGTTCTTTCAAAGGATTTTTATGCTTGATAACCTTAGTACTATAGGTTTTTAGCTCATCATATGACCATGCAAAAACATCTTTATAATCATAGATAAACTCCTCAATATTTTTCCATTCTATAGTGCATACTTGAGAAATCTTCACTAATCTTGGACTTTCCTTAGAACCCATCTTGAGTTCAATGGCCTTCTCATCCTTATCAGTGACCTTTGAACCTTTGAAAGCAATAGAATCATCAAGATTTTTTCCAAAGGTACCAAACATCTAGGGATTTTATTACTTTTCAGTTGTACCATTTGTTGCTCTGGGTAGTTGTTTTCTTATCCCTGATCAATCTAGTGAGAGGCAGTTGCATTTAGACTATTCAAAAAATTCACAATGCCTATCATCTTCAAATAGATGCTAGTTTCAAAATTTGTCAGGAATGGATGGTCGAAACCTGACCTCTATGTGGTACTTTGAAAAGGACTCTATTGTGCATGGTTCAAATCCCACATTTGAACCTATCATAGCATCAACTTGTTGATTAATGATTTTCATTTTGCAGGATAGAAACTATGTCAAAAGCATCAAATTCCTTGATATCATACCATACATGATACAACATGTCAATATTGCTTCAAATGAGAATATTTTGCTTCACACTGGTTCTGTACTTGATTCACATTCAAGTCTGAAATTTTGAATCTCCTTTGACTTTTTAATGTTTTAATATTGAGATCCTTTACTTGTTTCAAACCCAAAAGCAAGGCCTCATATTCAGTCACATTGTTAGCTGCATCAAATTTTAAGCAAAATGAATATGGAAGGAGTTATAACTGGTGAAACAAAAATTACCCCAGCACCTGCACCAAATCAAGAACGTGCACCATCAAAATACATGGTCTTGAATCCCTCATGCATGTTTTTAACTATTACAACAGCCTCTTTCATTGGTGGCTTATCAAAAACCAAGATCATATAAGTTCCCAATCAGGTTCTATATATAGGGGCTCATTATTAGGCTACTTTGGGTCCTCCACGTTATGCAACAGTTATTCTTCTCTGAGTAACTTGACCACATAACCATCTCCAACTAGAATACTAGCATGGTAGCAATAAGTTGTGAGTGCAGATAAGCTGCCACTTGTTTCTTTATTGGCTGAAGCTACTCATCCACTATTCATGGCCTCTTCCTAAGCTGATTTGTCTTTTCCAGATATATCTCTTGCAATTCAATTACTTTTTCAGGTATAAGAGCACAAATTTCCTCCTCATGAGGTACAAGGATGCCATCCTCAACAAGTTCATAGCACTGCTAAAAAAATGGCAATGTATGTCTTGGTAATTTTAGTGATATTCCTATGGTTTTATGCTATGTTATTGTGACTTTCTCAACAAAATTTCTATGAACTCTAGTTTGAATATTAACAAACTACCACCTGCACCATGCAAAATACAACTCATTCTGCAAGCTCTTTTGAAGGTGCTAGCACAAGGGAACAATTGTATGGGAAGGATCTAGTAAATCTTACCATTTGTAGGTGTATCCTTGTTCGCATATGTCATGGAAATTCCATTGTATTATCCTGCTTTTGGCCATGGGGACCTCTCACAAGCTTGTACCCAGAGCCTGGAATACATCTACCACCCCTTGCTATACAATCATTTTGAGCAGTTATCAACTGCAAGTAGTATATTGCATTAGAAAAATGCATCAAAAGTAAGTCAATCCTTTCAAGATTTTTATGTGCAAAGAGGACTTAACCTTGTATAATTTTTAAGGTCTACAGGGTGTCCTAGTTCAGCCCTAGATAGATTGAAATTAAAGTCCATTATTGTTATGCTTAGGAATCCTTCGAATTCACTTCATTATTTAAATAATCCCATCAAATCTTTGGTTGTATGTGGTAAATAAGGATATCCGAAATAGGCCTTACTATCTAAAATGACAATGCTGTTTTTATTCTTACCTAATAGCATTCATCAACTACCTGCCATGACATGTTAATAATAGAATGCTAAGTACATAATTCCCAGTGCATTTTTTTAAACCCAAAAGCTTCAATAAGATTGGCTCCTGCAGAAGGAATAATTCCCTTTATGTTATTGTATCCCTTCGATGAGCCAATTTTGTAGGATTCCAAGGCTTACTATTGGGTTGTACATGATGTAATAACCTCATGTGTAATTAGATATAAAGAAATCAACCAATAAGCATAACTTGTTCATCATATCAAATCTTAGTCATATGACACTTAACAACATTACAAAGAAACTACAACCCTCCAGCATATTTTGAAGCAATCACTGGGATCATGAAGAAACTACAACCCTCCATGATAGCCTTAGCAATATGAGGTTTATTGCTTTATCATATAACTCACTGAACAATAATGGCATGGTGAAAAAACCCAGATGGGATTTTGGGGACAAAATGGGGCGTGCTTGTCACACCACTTGTTGGCATTCATGGCCATCACTTGGTGGTAGAAGGTGGCACAAGCCACATGCAAGGGAAGTATGCGAGGGAGGACAAAATTCATTAGTTTTTTGGGATGATACTGGTTATAACGCTCCATCTGAATGCACCACTCATCACAAAATATTGGCACATGAAGGTTCTGGATGCAAAGTCAATGGAGTAAATTCAAGAAGGGAATGGGCATCTCGTGGCAGAACACAATGGAAAGATAGACCTTAGGGTGGAGCCACTTTTTAAATCTTAGAAATTCGTTAAAAAACAAATATATGAATCGATATTGGCTAAGAAATGAAAGAATATTCCATTTAGTGCCACTAGAATGTAATGAATGAAACATTAAGTACAAAATACACAAATCTTATGTTCAACGGCACTTTATGGATAATCCACTGCAAACAATCATGAGACATTGCATTTATTAGTGGACAATGTGATAATTAAAACAACATTATTTATCATGATAAAAATTGAACGTAATGAACTGCTATTGAGCCAAGGTTCTTACCATTGGAAAAGTGAGATGGTATTGTAAAGCTAGTAATAAACCCAGAAGAAACTTTGCTCTTTGATCTGTTCATAGTAAGATTCCTTGAAGCTTGATATTGTTGTGATAGAAGATCACATGTTACTATCAAATGCATAAGACTGAAACCCAAGAAAGAACACTCTTCAGATCTATCTAAACTAATAGGCGGTGATATTAGTGAAGGTTGGTTAGAAATAATGCAAATGCCAGGTATGCTTTCTGGCTATGCATTCAAATAAGAATTGCTGACTTTTGGGAGTCTAGATCATTTTCAACATCCATATCATTTTCATTTTCTTTAGGGTAAATTCCATTCTATGTGGATATTTTTAAAGGGAGCAGGGAAAAACCTATAACTCAAAAATTATCTTTCATGGAGCTGAAATAGTTTTTTCCAACCAATGGGACAAAAATCATATAAAGTGAGAACTTTTCAAGGATTTAATTGATAGCAATGAAGAGACATAAAAGACTCTACAACATTGACAAACTCTGTAAATTCTGAAAGTTACTATTGGTTCCAAGCACTATCACTATAACCATCGAGTCTCGACCTCCTCCCTAGATGATTGCAGTGTGAAATCCCCTTGAAAAATAAATTTCAAACCATAATCTTGCAATGGAAGGGATGCAAATACTGGTTGTTCAAGTTAAGGTACAAACTCTCCACTACAGTCCTAACATAATGTGAAGGCCATAGCAATTTTTGTGCTTTGTATGCCATGCTGCATAGTACCGACATTCAACTTCCAACTCACCACAAGCCAAGTAGTGCTTTCCTTACCATGTGAAACCTTTACTGGGACATTACCAATGTCCTCTCTTCACATTATCATCAAAGAATTTGTCAGACTATCCATAGCTATGATAGAAATTATATCAATCATAATATATTATAGTGCATATTCAGTATTAAAATTACAAGATCAAAGCTACCCAATTTTTAAACTAATTATAACAATCTACAGATATATAAAAAATTATTTAACACATTAATATTTATGAGAGAACGTATTGTGAATGATGCCACAATTTTATGGGCAATTTAATCACATGATTCATGGGTACTTTAATAACTGTGAGAAATTTTGCTGTGATTCAGTATTTAAAAAATGCAAAGAAACCAGTCAAAGCCTTTGAACCTCTGTGAGTAACAGAAGACAGAAAGCAATGTTTCCATTAGCAAGAAACAGATGATTGAGGTAAATCAAGATTTATAACAGTTTGAACAATGACATACTCTTAATACTTATTTATTAAGAAAAATACCTTACTTCTTTGCATGAGGTCATCACCAGAATAGAGATGAACAAAATCCAAGCCAACTTCCTCAAACATGGTATTCACTCCCCCAACTCTCACACTGTTGATTTGTTTAATAATGTTGTTTGTTGTAGTTTACCCAATCTTTGTCACTCAAATCCAAATAATTACAAAACCATCATAAGGGCATGCGTTCTCCAAGATCTGCACTACAATTCTTCATTTATGGCTTTCAAACAAACTTGAAAGGAGGAGACTAAGGGGCCAGGGCTAAAGGACATGCAAATTTCTGCTTGGAGTACCATACTACAAACCATATTTTCACACACACAGCCATTACTGAGTAGTGAGGAGGTGAACAAATAGTAGATATCAAAAGGGGGTGTGTTTCTAAGTCTGTAAGGAAGCAATGTTACAGTTCTTATGATGGGATTTTAAAGGAGGAGTGCTCCCAGATCTGTGTAGCCTAAGTACCCTTTGTGAAAAAGGGATTTCAATCCATCGGTCATAGATTCAAAAGAATTGATATAAGGGAATTCTTGTTGTTGTTGTTGTACACGTATTCTTGTTTAATAGAAAAAACTACCATCTTTCTTACTTCTATAAACCCAATAAACTTACCTAAGGCCTTACCAATTTTCTCCATGACCTTGTCTTCCCATAAGGGAAAGGATAAAATGGGGAATATCACCCAGAAAAACATGGAAGATGGGTTTAATTATGGGAACCAAGTCGCTAAGAAGAACCGGACCCACCACAAGTAGAGGACCCTTCTTCCATTACTCTCTTCATATCTTCAACTTCATTGTAACGAACTATGAAAATCCTTGAAACATGGAATCTTACCAATAAATTTGTTGTCCAGTTGTCACTTATCTAGCTCATGAAAGGATCACAGTTTGGCCAATATCTGTCAAACAAAAATATCAAGGCCTCATATTTGAAGGCTTTAATGTTATTGCAAACATATTTTGATGATACTTTCTGAACCTGGATAGAGCCTGATATCTCCATTATGAATCTTCCAGCATGAGACAAATTTTGGGGTTGAGAACCATTGAGTCATTGATAGATCTAACCACATCTTTAACTTATATCACTTAAAGAAGAGAAGCACCTTTAATTGAAGAACCTGGATTAATACCATTCAAATATGGAACATTGGATAGAGACTTTGCAGCTAAATCCCCTATGGAAAAGGAGGTAATCTAACAACCATAATTGTCCTTCAAAGAATCTTATCCTTAGTGCAAGAAGGAAGGAACTGAGGCCAAGGAGGGCACCTTTATCACCACAGAAAATGATCTCCTGTGGGTCATGCACAACTTGTTCATCGGCATACAAAAGATAGTGACTAAGATATATTGAGAAGAATGTAAGCATATTTATTGTTCCAAGTGATGAGTAAATTGATCTCCAAGGGATCTATCTTTTTTTTACAGTAATGGAATATATTCTCAATATTGACTTGCAACTGTTATCTATGTTATGTTCCAAACTATCTCACTTTAGTGGCATATCCCTCTATTGGGATTCCGTTCAACATTAATACCCCTCCTCTTCAATCAGTAAAAATAATAAATTCGTCAATAAATTTCCCAACAAAATGGTATAGCCACAATGTAGGTACAATTAAAAAGGTCCAAACTCAAACATTAATACCCCTCCTCTTCAATCAGTAAAAATAATGAATTTGTCAATAAGTTTCCCAATGCAATGGTAGAGCCACAATGTAGATATAATTATAAAAGTACCAACTCAACATCCCAAGTAGGTTATCTCTTTTTTCTATCCAGATCCATCATAATAGATGAATACCTTATAAATTGAAGCAGGGATGACCTTGACAGTCATTGAAATACACAGTCTAAGAAAAAGCACAAGATACTAGACTATCGATGAATTGGGGTTCAGATTCTGTTTTCCATTCTTTAGGAATCCATAATAATTGAACTGATAGACCAAAAATGAGGAACATAGAGGAAAGGGACTTTGAGAACAATAGATGAGAGACAAATTCAGCCTGTCCATCTAGCAAATGGTCAAGGAGTCTCAATCCCATCAAAAATCAACCCCCCTACCACCACTTGAACAAAAACTTATACATTTGTGGGATCCAATAGTAGTTAAAAATATGTAGAGAACCCTAGTTTATGCCACCTATAATATTTTCCCTGACTTTTCTTATAGGTGTTTTATAGGCACTTAGTATGCTATAGGTGCTACAAGTTATGCTTAATATGTACTTGTATCAGCAACTAATGGTGTTGGTCCTTTGACTAAATCTACCCTTGCTTCCTATGCTACTCCACAAACAATACAAAAGACATGAATACATGAATGAATGCCATACAAGTTCACAACTATGTGACTAATAATGAAACAAACTATGTGTCCAGACAGGAAAGTATCCTACTGTGGGAGGATGTAATTCTTTCCAAGCCAACAGTGCAATAGAGTATAAGCTTCCATAATCTGTAAAGAAGCAAACTATGTCAAGACTGAAGAATATCCTACTATGGGAGGAGGATAGAATTCCTTCCAGGCCAGATGTGGAAGAAAGTATAAACTTCCATAGTAAGCTTGCATGGTTTAAGGCCCAGTAGCTAACCCACATGTCAAATATTCTAGTATGGGTCCTGGTCTAATGACTACCTCAGCTGGTTGAGTTGGAAATCAAGTAGGGCACTAAATTTGCCTCCAAATGTGATACAAAGAATGCCAGCTCCTTCTATTAGCAATTTAAGGGAAAGTTCCAACTATGATGAACCATCCAGACAATATAATATGAGAGGAATCCAGAGATTTCTATACCATGAAGATATGATATCCCCAGCATAAATACCATAATTACATTTGGGCAAAGGATTCCTTGCCAATATGCTTTGCGGCTATTAAAATCAAGTGTTCCTAGCTCCTCTTCCTGAAGTTATAGATGACCCACCATACTATTCCTTTTATAGGACAAAGCGAGTCATAGTCACCATTAAAGACATGGAATTTGAGGCTCCCATAGATTTAATATATGCCTCAATGAACTCAGATGGATTCAATAACCACAAAAGAGGAGCCTATTAGAAGACGAAGAAGTATCCGAAGAAATAACAGGTTCTTTACTTTGATCTTCCTCAAGATCAAGAATTTAACAAATATATGATAACCTTCACCATGATGAAGAGGAAGAATCAAGATCCATGGATGATGATGATGGAAGCAATTGGAAGCAATTGAATCATTTACCTTCCTTGTCTCATGAATCACATTACCCAAAAATTGGGATCAAGGTTGAATTGTTGGAACTTGGCTCTAGGCATGGCTAGAGAGGTTTTAAGAAGATAGGGGAAGGGAAGGTGAAGCTGTACACCACACATGCTGGAGAATGAGTACACACACCACTCAGTTATTTCCATTCTTGTAAGGGATGAAAACACATTAGTTTGGGAATGCTTCAAATCTGATCTATCACTATTATGAAGCTACTAATTCATTATTACAGACCTATATCAACATGTCAAAACAACCAGTAGTCATAGCCTACTCCAAACAGGCCTAAAACAATTGCATCCCTTTCTAATAGGATGAACCGACCTTATGGAATTTACAGTTCAAACTTAGAGGTCTCACAATGATCAGAACTTAATCCAAACATCCTTTAAATAGTCACGGATGAGTTTAACAATTTAACAAGTGTTCATGGTTTAGATCTAGAATCCCACAAGGTTCACAAGACATATATAGAAGCCCAAAAAGTCACAGCCCTATCTACCACAGCCCACAAGGTCAAGCAAGGTCACAAATGTCGCAACCCAACATAGAATCGTCAATACAGTCACATATCTGCCTAGAAAGGTTTAGTAAGGTTTAGCAACCCGATCAAGACTATGAACCAGCTCAAAAAAAAGCAAATCCATAGCCTCAACAATATACATGAATTAAACAATAGAGAATCAGTACCATCAATGAAGTACAAACAACCTCACAAGATCTTTGGTTGATAATGACAGTCTTCTGGAAGGA
>LPNX010395148.1:335129-349479 GCA_001517045.1 Pseudotsuga menziesii | reverse complement strand
ACAATTATGCATTGTAATTATGCCAATTGATTATTGCATTAGATGAATGTTGCTCTCGTGCGAATAGGTATCCTACAATCAATTCATAGGAACCTAGTGCATATACCATTTTTCTCTTCGCTTAGCTATGTAGAGCTCATTTATTTTTTTGAATAATGATAAGTATTTACAAAGAAAATATGAAATCAACATAAAAGAATCGAGATTAGAAAAAGTGAAGACAATTAATTCATGCAACTAAAATGTAATAAAAATATATTTTCTCAAACCCTGAATCAATGGAAACCGATTAAAACCAATCTTGATTCAAGCTACAACAAATGGCTAAATCAAGCATCAAATGAGAACTATAAGCATTCAAGGAAATAATACAATATTTAACCAAAATACACACAAACTTCAAAAAGCGACAAAATGCTTCAAATAAAAGCAATAAACAAACCATACAAATTTGTCAATATATTCTTGTTAAACACCAACATGGTTTCATGTACTTGAATGAGCTCATTCTTTCTTAGCGAAACTGTTGTCAAATTAGTTATTTATCCTTTAATGTTAGGACACTATGTATGTGAAGAGATAGCTCCTAGGCCTAGCTTTCTCAAATTCCACCATCACTTCCTGTCACATACAAGAAAGGGACAATGTAAGAGGTAAATATCAAAACATCAATATTAAAATAAGATGCATGAAGGTAATGTAGCTCAAATCATCAATGTTACAACAAAAAAGTACAATGTAGAATCTATTTTTACCTAAAAGACGACCTCAAATTCACATATATTGATCACCAGCAATGGTACATGGAACATCTAGACAAAAATAAGACTCAAGAGTCCTTAATGTGTATTAGATCATATACAATCTTAGGTGACATCCAATTTCCAATTCACATTTTTGGCCCTGGTCCTCATTTTCGACATTTTCGACATTCTGGCTCTGGTCCTCATTTTCCACATTAAGTTCATTCGAGATATTTGTTATATTGTTTTCTCCCCTTCTTTTATGATCTGATCGCCAAAGAGCTAATGATCTTTCATATGGAAAATCGTCGACCTCATACTTTGTTACATATAATCTTAATCATGTATCCACATTTTTATCAAGCTTGTTCCTCAACTTTGACTTCAAGAATGTTAGTGCACTAAACATTCTCTCATCCTCCACTGATCCCAAAATCATGGTTTGACATAAATCTGCTAATTTGAAATATTCTGACATTCTTTCCCGTAGCACTTCGCTACCACTGAGCTTAGTCCATAATCTTGTAATTGCACCATATTCTTTACTATCCGATAGAGAAAATTGGTCCCACATTGTTTTACCAAAGCATTGAGATTGATCTGTCATTTTTTTATTTATCTAAAATACCTTGAATATTTTCTCCTTGTATCTCGGCCTCTCGACAAAAATGGCTCTACAAAATATTTATTTTCTTTATAAAGTCACCTTCTAAAATTTTTGCATTTTGACTATGGTCCCAATATTGTGGGTATATGATAGACATGGCCTCCAACAATTCATCTTGAGGAAATCGTTCTCTTATCTCTGATGATAGTGATTTTTCAATTTCTTTCAAGTTGTCTCTCACTGAAATTACAACATCATGAAATCGTTCTCTTAAGACAAAGCACTGTTTGGTAGATCTTCCTATCTTTTCATTATAATAAAAGGGAACCATATGCCCACGAAATACCATACATAGCATCCCTTTTTCATCAAACTTAAAAAAAAATTCATCATTTTCTATATTGATTATCTTCCTCCAATTTGTAAATGCTAAATCTATAAAAGAATCTTCCATAATATACAAATTATCCAATGCAAGACATGTTAATTTTATTGCTCTTGTGTATTCAACAATATACTTCATGTGACTCTAAGCCATCTTCATGAGGTTATTCAATTCATGAAGCATAGGAATAATTCCAGCCAATGTTAATAATGTATTTATATTAGTTAGTAGAAATAGAAGAGTTTGAGCTTTTTCTACACTTGAGCGATGTTCATACATCACCCCTACCAAGGATGCATATTCATTGAATAGTCTTGTAGCTGGTCCCTTCAATGATATCCATGTTGTATCAACATCTTTTAATAGTTTTTTTTCCATTTGTAACACCATCAGAAGAAAAAAAAATTAAACTCTAAAAATCGTTTGGGACTCCGACAAAAGTATGCAGGAACCTCACATACAAGATATTCTACCTTTGAAACCAATGAAAAGTTGCTCACTATTTTAAATGCAAGATTCTTCCTGTGAGCCATACAATGAATACTGAGTGTATACGGTGAAGCCGAGAGTTGCAGTCTAGCACAAAGGCCATTCCTTTGTCCTTGCATTACTGATGCTCCATCTTCTCCAACACATACTAAATTTTTTGCAATCATGGAATGATCCATACCACCAAACTATCAAACTATCAATAACAAGTTCATAAATAATTTCTGCTGTAGAACTTTTGGTCATTTTATGAATTCCAAGTAGATAGAAATGGCTGATATGGTCATTGACCATATAAATGCTCATGCAAATCCATGAAGTATTATCAATAGCCGTAACTTCATCCAAATATAACTGTGACAAAAATGTAGCATTTGCAATCTTCTCTTTCATATCGTCCTTTTCTACTTGAGCTAGATATTTTCCTCATTCCCAACCACTCGATAAAGACAAATGAGAAGATGTAAAATTTGGCACTTGAATAAAAGATAGATATTTCATCATTTTTGGATATTCTGTCATACGACGACCATTGGATAGGAGGTGAAATACAGTGCTTAATTGTATTGTCTTTGATAACAAATGTGTTTCCATCATCTTTCCAAATTGAGATTTGATGGTTCCTCCACTTTCCTCGAGTTTTTTCTTATTTAGTAAGAATTCATTATATTCCACTTCAAATTGGAGATGTCGACATTCGCTAACACATTTCCATCTGGTAGTAGATTTATTCTCATCATTTGAAGTTTTCTTATCATACACCTTCCCAACCTGCTTCTCGATTGTGTCTAACTTCATCTATAATTTCACTACCTTGCCAAGTTTCCAACTACATGAAATGCATTTAACTTCTTGTGAGGTCTCATTCTCATTTTCTATAGGTATTGGTTCAATACATGGGTATCTTGAGACCCAATCAACTTTGAATTTTCTCCCTGCATCCCATTGGCCTTTTTTCCTTTTCTGTGAATGCACTGTGTCACCTTGCAATGAAAAATATTCAACATTTGAACTACCAATTTTATATGGAAATGCATTTGTCTCACTTTGATCATTAGAGGAATGTATTCTACCATCCATTGTCTGGGTTGCAGATGCATTCTCAAAAGTGTTGACATCTCTCTCACTGATACCTTACTCAAGAGAGCTTGAAGCATGAATAGGATGTGGATTATTGGACTAAGGCTTTTGAAAATATGATATTACATCCTTTTTTTTATCTTTTTTTTTTCTTTCCACAATCCATGTTTAACATCTTACTTAATATTCCAAAATTTAAATTCCAAATCGATATAGAAACCAGAAGTGAAGCCTACATGAGAAAAATGATATAAAATTAATACAATGGCACATTATCAATTTATATTGACCCAACTTACAATGAGTGTTTACATTGACTCTTTCAATGAATTTTAATTGACTCTTTCATTGACTCTTTCAATGACTTTTAACTGACTCTTTCATTGACTCTTTCCCCGAAGGAGGTATAACACTAATACAACTGGAAGGTGTCAATGAAACACAACTGCACTGACTAGATTCAGGGCAAGTGGGGACTCCACTTGTTATCTCATCCCTTAATGGTCCAACAGACATGTGGGGACCTGAATCTTGACAAACCAATAAACTAATAGAATCAGAGATTACGCTCAACATTATTCTTTTGGCAAACAATCCACAGAATTCAAACAAGCATGACATACATCATGCCGTAAAATCCCAACATTCATGACATACACATATGTATACTTTGTCCTATGTAACATAAAGGATCATTGCCTTATATGATGACAAATTTCTCCAACGGTGTGTACTGAATAGGTATATAATGCCCCATTTTTAACACAACTTCTATAATTTCTTATTCACAAACTTGAAATAACAAGCATTGACATCACATCAACAAAGAAATCAATAATATATCAATGAATTCTAAGCCCAAGTTGTACAACTTGCAAATGATCCTTTGTATATTTAGCCAAAATGCCTAGCTTTTGAAAGATCCACTAAATGAATCTATGTATTTAGCATAACCTATCCTTTTGAAAAGGAAACTGAGATGCTCTATCTTCATCAAAACACATTAGATAGAACACTTATCCTTCATATTTTGTTTGTTATACAAAGCTAACAATGTATAGAAATTAGAGTAATAATGTCGAGCATAATATCAATCACTACACATAACATAGATTCTATGTGTATAATCCCTTCAGCATCTGTGCACACAATTCTCATGTTTATAGATTCTCATTGATTATCTAGATTTTGATTGCTAAACTCAAATTCAATTCCATGTAAGATAAATATTTACACAGATGACTTACTCTTCCATTAGATTAAAACAAACTAATAGATTTTATTTTCACTGTTATTCAACTCAAATACTTCATATAGAAAATCACTCTGTTTCTTATTTAATTTTCTGAGCCTGTCATACAATGTAAAGATCGAGCCTGTCATATTTACTTTAATATCTGGGCATGAATAACAGCAACAAGCAGTCTTAAATCCCCAATTCTAGGCGCTTTCTAGGCATGAAAACATTGAAAAGAGACCTATAGCAATTTTGGGAATCATTCATGAGGTAAACACTCTTCATCTTGGGTTTTGATTTTAATTCTACCATAAAAAATGCCCTAGTACTCAAATCTGGGTAGTTTTGAGCACAAATAGTGGCCAAAAGTCATATTGCAGCCACTAAAAAGCAATGACTAGAAGGCTGTAGAAAATTCTAGGTTGAGATTGAAAGTAGAAGCACCATCAAAACCCAACTCTAGTATCTGAGCATAAACAACAGTAAAAATCATCTAAACTTTAAGTCTGGCTAGTTCTGAGTTTTATGGTACAAGAGGCCCCCTACGATGATAAATGAAATTAAAAACGAGTACACGTTTTAATAAGTAATCTACAAATTTCTATTAACTTGTGTAAAAGGGAATAACTAACAATTTTTTAAAACATGACAGGAATAATGATTTAGAAAAGAAGAAAACAAACTTTCCAGTCCTCACCATATTTGTTTCCTCATATATCAATTTCCTGCCAATTAATGTGTGATGGTCCTTGAAGATAGGCTGTCTAACTACTAGTTACTCTGCCTTATATATCATGAAATGAAAAACTATGCAAATTGTTGAATCACAGAGCATCCTCACATGAGTGATACACATGCTAGACATGGCCACAAAGCTTGTTATGTAGTTCTCCATCTAATCACATCCTCAATCTCCTAATAATTATACAAGTGTGTTGCAAAATTCTTGTCATGTTCAAATTCTTAACCAAATGCCATTTTATACTCTATTCAATCACTTCAACACTTTAATTTATGCCGTAAGTGTTGCTTGCTCAAATAGCAAAATGATTCCAGTTACTTGCCATAAAAAACTAATCACGGGATTTATTGATTGTTAACATCAATTCATGATGCAAGGAGTACCTGAATTGTTGGATGATGAAATACAGTCGGGGAATTCATACAAAGAACATGTAAACAAGATCCTATGATCTGTTGATGCAATTAACTAGGAGTTCATCCAAGGGAAATTGATTCTTATGCACCTTGGATCCTAGTTGCAAAGTTCAAACCTAGTACCAAACAATAGGCATCCCTAGGGTGACAGGCTAGGAAATTTTGCCTAGGGTTTCCTCCGGTTACCCCCTTATTTGCATAGGGTGTTATCTATATCAGTTAGTGGGAATATGTGCCACCATGCCATATTATGACCCTTCAATGTGATGAAGGGTTCACATCTAATCATTAAAAGGCTTCCCTAAACAATGTTAGTCTTCCTCCTTCCAGTATAAAGTAGCCTCAACATGTGTGCAAAGAGAGGGTGCCATGGAATTTCTAAATGACCCTAAATATGTACAAGGGTTCCAAGTCACTCCAACCTATGGGAAAATTATCCTAAATAGAGCTCAAGAACACAAAATCTCATCCTAAATACAGAAAATAGAGCTCAAGAACACAAAAGCTCATCCTAAATACAATAGAAACATAACCCATACCTTAGAGCAAGATAAAGAGTGCCAAGAATTGTGATAGTTGAAAGATAGAATAACATCCAATGATAACCTCTTAGTTGATGTTTTGGGGGCTTTAGTAGCTTGAAAATTTGACACTTTTTCCTCATGGGCAGCCTCATAGCCCCATACAGAGGTGGCATTCTATAGCAGAACAACCTAGATTTGGGAGGAAATCAAACACCTCATAGCCCAGTACGGAGGTGGCATTCTATAGCAGAACAACCTAAAATTGGGAGGAAATCAAACTCCCCATAGTCAACTGCATTGGAACATTTTTTATTAAAGAAAAAGAAAATAAGTTTATTTCCCTTTTTCTTATTCTAAAAACTATTATGTATGAGGAATAATTTCAATTTATGATCTCTGGAATGTGTGGATTATGTTCACGGCAAATGAGTAGAAAGGTTATGCACAAAAAATTGAACATACATTGATGTACTTTTATTTCTAGTTGTAATAGAAATTTGACCAGATGGTATTTGTAATGGATTATATTTGGAAAACTTATTATGCATTATTATTGTTGGCCTTGCTAATCATCTTCACATTAGGTTATGATTAGAAATGTGGACAACCTACAAAATGGTGAACTAGAGTTCAACAAATTTTGTTGACATACTCTATAATTTTTCCTTTAATCTTGTGCCTTGAATTTGAATCTATCAACTACAACACTTATGATTTTGATTTGACTTTCACAAAACTATGAATGTGGACGCATTGAAATAATCTTACGAGTTAACCACCTGTTGTGCACCTGATTTGGGAATCTACAGGGTATGTTGCTGTAATCTATAGAATGCATGATTCTCGTCTATGTGGCTATATGATATTCGTTGAAGTACTGGGTGAGTAGATCATAGAAAAAACACAAATCCTATAATAATACATGTTGAAACCACACACTCAACCCCTTTCATTATTGTAATGATATGGATAAAACCCTTGTTACTGGCCTCTTTGAATTAGACAGGTCCCATGAAGTGAGGAAAAGTATAACCATGATACTTACTTCCATAGGTAGAGAAAGAAGAAATGGAGTGATGGGTAGACCATTTTGTGTCCTTCTTGTGAATCTTGGATAATTTGGAATGATGGGCTTGGGATTTCTAATTGTTGGATACTTAGATAAGTTGACTATTATACATTTTATAGAAACTTAAACCATGAGATAACCAGATCCAAGTCTCTGATTTCTTAGGGATTGGCATGATATTATACACCAAATTTCAAAACAATAAAAAAAATTACTTGACAGTCACAGTATCCTGTAGGTATATCTGCAAGCAACATTAGTGTGATAAAATTACCCTCTTAATATCACCTTCACTATCTTCCCGATCTCTATAATTTCTTAATCCAAATAATCCATGAACAAATAGAAGAGTTTACATTCACGAGGATGTTTAGATATCCCTCCTATATTTTTCACATGTTTTTATATCAGAAATTTGAGCACTTCAAGTTTTTGAAGTTGAAAATGACATATGAAAATGGTAACCCAATTCCAATACATAATTGGAGTAATCGAATTCTAAGAATACCTAACATCACCAATTATATTAAGTTTACCAACATGGTAAAGAAGATTACATAAAACATTATCCATGACTCTTTTCCACCTAGAATGTTTCCTGAGAATAAGAAGTGGTTATAATTTACCCTTGATACAAGGATATGTAAGCAATTTATATATGAAGAGTAACAAACTTGAAAGAAGGTGACTAAGGGCCAAAGTACATGCAAATTTATACTTGGAGTACCATACTACAAACCATATTTTCACGCACACATTCATTACTGAGGAGGTTCACCAATAGTAGATATCAAAACGAGGTGTGTTTCTCAGTCTGTAAGGAAGCAATGTTACAGTCCTTATGATGGGATTTTAAAGGAGGTGTGCTCCCATATCTGTGCAGCGTATGCTATGATCTAACTCAGACATCACTAGCCTTGTTACTTCATTTTCAGATTGGAAATTGCATCATGCACTTCCAACAAACTTATCATGCATTTTTCTATCAACGATCATTTTTCACCCAACCTCTTCAACATTAATAAATCTATTAACAATCATTTTGTACCCAACCTCATGGAGAAGCAAATACTTGTCTTCCTTCAAATCTTGCTTGCAAGACTAGATATCTCTGTCGTCAGCGAGAGAGACAATGGTAGAGCCATCAACTTGAGGAATCAAATCAGATTTCTTAAGATTCTCAAGTGTATTCAACATGAATCAACACTGATCCTTTATTTTTTCACACTCCGATGTTGGAGACTTACCAATAGACCCTAAATGCATTTCCTTCTGCTGCAGAGCAATTAAGAAGGGAAGAGGAAGAATAGGACCCTATAAAAGTTGGGCACCATTTTGTTCAGAAAAATGATGCTCTCTTTTAATTTATAAGTTCTGAAAATGAGAAAGTGGCATCCGTACATAATCAGTAGGAAAAATATGAAGAAACTCTATAGGGGGGTTCCCTTTTAATGAACAAATCTTTGAATATGTTGCAACAACCAACTCCAAAAGCATCAACTCTTGAATAGTGGAACTTTTTCAACCATCACAAATAGGAATGATGATCATTCTTCTACAGAGAAGGTCCAAAAGGTACTTTCAGGGAAAATCTCAACAGTAGACACAGTAAATGCATTTGCAAACAAATAGAAGCCAACTTTAGTGACTCAATGAATGGTCACTTAAACTCATCCCCAAATCAATTTGCAAAGAGAAATTAAACTCCGAAAGTAATTCCCAAAAGAACAACAATTTACCATCATCAAAGCAATTTTCTAAGTTAAAACTTAAATTTGAAAATAGATGCCCATAGAAGCTTCATTACTGTGTTTTCCATTTACAGAGTTGTACTCCATTTCCCACAATCACCATAGATATTTTGAAAAGGAAGAAATCTAAATCCAAACCCTTAGCATGTTGTCCAATACCTTAGCTATAAATCCAATTGCAACTTTCTAGTTGCATATTTAAGATAAAGAAATTGGGATATATATGGTTAATATTTCTATCAAACAGTAGGCCAGCAACCCAAAAAAAATCAACACAAACAAATTATGCCATTAAAGGATTTTGCTTATGTGGAGTGAGATCGCTGGCTCTATTTGAGCATGTTACAGACTGCCACAAATTATACAAAATCGTGCCCAATGAGATAGCAACCCCCATGGACAGGTAGAGGATGACATAGTTGGAGATTCCATCCTCTAGTGAGGTCTCCATCATTTCAGTTTGGTGGTTTGCTAACATCCATTGATGAGCTTAACTTTTCAGTTAGTTAAGACAAGGAAAATTACATATCAAATTAACATAGTCAATACCCATCAATTAAATTCGTGGTATAAGCAGAAATCACACAACCAGGAGGGAGAAGAGATTTTGTTGAGTTATAATTCCATCAGAAGAAGATGATGCCATTGATATAATCCCAGTGGTTGTTTATTCAAACATGTAGTGAAAGTTGGGCATGAATTTTGCATTCCATGGTCAATACATACCTCATGTATCAGTAATATACTAATCTCAAGCTACAACAATATACATCTATATTTTGTTTGAGTCACAAATAGCGGTTAACAGCTCTAATACCTGTGTTTAGTATTCATAAACAGAAATTTACCCGTTACCAGAAATTCCAGCAACAAACTAATTATGCATCAATTCACCTACTAAATGTCTTCACAATTTCCATAAACAGAGTTTTCCTTTTTCTAAGTAGGTTATATGCCCAACTCTACCAGCAATCATGGTTTCAATGAGAATAGCTCTATAAGAAAATAAATTCCTCACAATCACACTGGTTTAGAAAATTGAAAATCCACCAATTAAGCATGGAAGTATGATTTCATATAACAAACATATTGAGACTAACCTTTCTAATTTGCTGCCATAACTCCAGAAAAGACAAAAGAGTAACTCAATCCAGAATATCATAAAAACACAGGAATTGCTCTCTAAGATTCATGCACTAAACTAGCATATATCATTGACAATTTTAGAAAATCTTTCCCAGAAACAATAATGAAAAGATAGGATATAGTGATAGGTCTCATCCCTAGTCCTCTTTTACCAAGATTTTAGAGCTATAATTCGCCAGCTCTTTCAATCATCAAGTTTATGGCCATTTTTATTTTAGTAGAGGTAAAATAAATCTCATAGCCATTCATACCGGCAAAGCTTCCACTTAACAACCATAGATACACATGGCATTTCCAACAATCTGTCATATTAGTTCATTAACAACTTATCAAAAAAATTACGAAAATCAGTTTGATATACAAGAAAATATAATAGATTATACCTGCACTTGGTCAACTAGCCCCATTGGATGAATTGCTATATCCAAATCCTTCCCTGGACAACTCTTAAATTACCATCTGATTTCCACCGTAACCTTTCCAATGAAATTATTGTTTCCTTAGGACCCCCAAACTGTGTGGATGCACAAACAAAGGCTCAACAGAAAAAAAACAGGGATATGTACAAGTAGTGGGGTGACTAGTTACTAATATGTCAGATAGATCCTTTTTGACAAAGGGAATATTCAGCCATGCAGCAACCTGCAGGTTATCCCACTTAGCACTATGCAAATCACAATGCATTTCAGATTCTTCAGACTAAGGGTTCTTGAAAATTAGGTAGAATTGCAATACTAGTTCATGCAACTTTCCTAGTCAGCTAATTCCCAACAAAGACCATAGCCCATTTGCATGGTTCAACTAGGATTGGAAGTTCAACTGCTTTGTCCTGCGAGGCATGTCAGCTCTTATAGTAGAGCATTCATATGCCGTCAGCTCCTGAATGAGAACCATGAGGAAAGCATGCTCCCACAACAAAATTTCTCAGAGCAGGCATGTTACCTCAACTCCTTTCCCATATATCCCATGTTCCGAACTATGGGCATGATACCTCCACTCATTCCGTCATATTAGAGCCACAACCATGATTGGTTTCACATGCAGGAAGGGATGATTTTAAGAACCCCCCCCCTAGATTTATATGTATAAAAATGTAGAAGTCTTTGTGTATCAACTCTTCGGTTGGGGATTTTAAAAGCATCATGTACATCTATATTGACTTATAGTGAACTATATGATGCATTTTCAACAAAACAAATTGAAAAAAAAAACCTATAAATTCTCATGGATTAATACCATATTTCACAAATAAATCAAACAAAAATTGGAAAATTTTCAATAATTCCTATGGCTTTATATCATATTTTGAAGAAATTGAAAGATCCAGGGATTAACCACTACGAATCAGTGTTTCCCTTGCCACACATTAAGTAGTTGGCAGGGTAAATTTCAAACACACTGAGCTTTTTTTTCTACCTCGTGGCAACTGGTAAATGGATAAAAGAAATGACCAACGAAGACAGAGGCAGGAGGATAGGGCAGGGTAGAGTAGATGGTAAGAGTAAGAGAGGATCTGACCTCCCCAATTACGTCTTTTACTTTCCAAGTCAAAGAAGTTCAGTGCAGAAGTCAATTTCGGCACTATGGACATTGAAGAAATTAGAGCAAGGGCTATGGCTTCCATGCCCAACAAGAAGAGGAAGAGAAAGAAGCTGTTGCTACACCCACTCTCATCTTGGAAGTTTATTTCCACAAATAATTTGTTCGACAGAAATGGGACACAACTACAAGTTTCTAGTACACAATCAGTTCCATTATGTGTCCATAGGGAAAATGATGTCTAATTCCTCTGTATTTATGGAAATTGAATCAGGTGATAGATTAATTTTACTCACAACAATTAACAATTGATCATGTAAAATCACTCACAAAGAGACTGAAAATTGGAGCTAAACACTAAACTGTATTAAATTAGTGTACAATAGCCAACCCTATAATAACATAGGTTACTGAATAAATAACATACATCATGGATTCGAATGCATGAGGAGCAATTCGAATCTAGCATAAAGCAGGCTTACCAAAAATAAGCAAATCCCCCATAGGTGTAAAAAGCTGATCCCAAATCTGTCATGGAGCTCACGAATTGGCAAAAAGGATTAGGCAATCTAAAGAGTGGTCGAATGGCATCTCATACATTCTTTTTCATGGAGAAAAGAGAGGAGGATGTGTAGGACAAAAAACTAGTCAACCTCACATAGTCTAGCTTTTCCTTTTTCCTTAAAACATTGAAAAAGCAGGAAATAAAGCAGAAAAAGAAGAAGGGCGCCTAGGAGGCCAGGAATAAAGTAGAATTGATTCCTTGGGCTTTCCCATGCAATACATGAGTCAAATAAGGCAAGTTTGACCACTATGGATAGGTAAAAGACAACTTGCACAAGGTGGGACACATGAACTAGGCTAATAAGACAGAAATAATTAAATTAATGTCTAAATGGGTAAACTATGGGTTGATTATTCTAACACCCCCCCTTAAGCCTGAATTATGAGTAATATATCAGAAAATTATAGGGCCTAGCAACAAATATTAGTCACTCTTTACATACTGCATGTCCATTTAAACAAGGAAAGAGGCAAAACCAACTTGGGAAAATCCTCCCTTAAACATGGACTATAAAACAAAATTGTAGAATCTTGTCTTCAGTCATGCTTGCACAGTATGATCAGAAATCCCCAGCATTGATTTGATATTTCTGAAGGTCTTCTCACAAAATGCTTTGGTGAAGATATCAGCTACTTGTTCTGAAGATGAGCAGAAGAGTAGGTGAATGGTGCCATCATGCACAAGTTCTCTGATGTAGTGCATATGGATCTCAATGTGTCTGGTTCTCTGCTTCTGAACTGGATCTTTACAGATTCGAATGGTACTCTGGTTATCATAGTAGATGGTAGTTGAGTACTCTGGTTCGAAGCCACACTCTCCAAGTAAACCCTGCAACCATAAACATTGAGTTGCTGCATTAACAACTCCTCTGTACTCTGCTTCTGTAGATGAGAGTGCAATGGCACTCTGTTTCTTGCTTGACCAGCTGATTAGCCCTTCTGCAAGCATGAACACATATCCTAAAGTGGAATTTCTGTCTGTGCTATCACCTTCCCAATCACTATCAGTAAATCCAACCAAATCAAGATCAGATTTTGCTTTATAGAAGATCCCATGTGTCCTTGTTCCCTGAACAAAGTTAAGGATCCTTTTGGCTGCTTTCCAATGGATCTCTTGAGGCTGATCCATGAATCTAGAAGCCACACTTACTACATAAAAAATATCATGTCTAGTATGTTTCAGATACAACAAACATCCAATCAATTGCCTATACAGTGTATTGTTTACCATCGGTGAAGAATTAGCTTCTTCCAGCTTCACTCTTGAAAGGAAAGGAGTTTTGCTTGCTTTGCAATCCTTCATTTTGAATTTGTTCAGAAATTCCAAGGCATATTTGGACTGGTGCACCTTGATTCCATATTTGGTTTGAGAGATCTCAAACCCCAAAAATTGACTTAAGAGCCCCAAATCTGTCATGGAGAAGGCTTGGTTCATAGCTCCTTTTAAGGAAGCAATCTCAGCCTGTGAGCTTCCTGTAATGAAGAGGTCATCAACATATAACACAATTATCATTAATGAACCATTAAATAACTTCAAATATACATTTGGATCTGATTTGCACCGAACAAAATTCAGTGATAGCAAGAAGCTATCGATCTTGGCATACCAAGCCCTGGGGGCTTGCTTTAGCCCATACAATGACTTTCTCAACCTGCACACAAGAGAAGGATTAGTAGAAAAACCTTGAGGCTGCTGCATATATATCTCTTCAGTGAGATCTCCATTCAGGAAGGCACATTTTACATCCATGTGATGTACCTCCCATTGCCTTGAGGCTGCAATGGCTAGAGCTAGCCTGATGGAATCCATCTTTTCCATTGGGGAAAAGGTCTCATTGTAATATATGCCATGAAACTATGAGTAGCCCTTGGCTACCAATCTAGCCTTGTACTTCAGTGGTGAACCATCAGCAGCAAAATTGGTCTTATAGACCCACTTACACTGTACTAGTTTTCTCCTTGGGGGAAGATCCACTAGCTCCCATGTGTTTCTCTTCTGGAGTGAGCTGAACTCCTCCTTCATGGCTGTTTGCCATATTGGATCTCTTGCTGCTTCTT